>CAUYQG010057389.1:0-61022 GCA_963574415.1 Tarsius wallacei
AAGAACAAAATTATGGACTTCACAGCAACTTGGATGGATTTAGAGTTTATCATACTCCGTCATCTATCACAGTAACAAAGAACTGAGTACCACATGTTCTCACTCATGAGTGGACCCTGAACATTTATCATAATACTATACAAAAGGGATTGACAGTAGTGGGAAACTGCCAGCAGGGGGGCAGATAACATCAATAAGTATACCTGATCTCACACCAGGCAAAGTGGGGACCAAAGGGAGGCCCAAACTTTACCTGTACAATGACCATTTATGTACCTAATCCTGAATTGTACCCATTTCTTTTTTAAAAAATACACAATTTACCTTACTTCTTCTTACCCTCTTCCTACACTATTCCATTTTGTTTTCCTTAACCAATTATTAGTAATTTCAGGTTTATAATTTTCTCTCTTTCTTCTTGGCGATATATATCCTTATACCCCCGTGATATTGTGATATAATAAGGAACATATGTTTTGTCTCTTGTCCCCAGTTCCTAGAACAGAGCTCCTAAAACCCTTGTAATTTCTTGAGCAATAGGAGTGTTCAGAACATCTTTGGTTCTAGTATTTGGTCTTCGACCCCAGTTTCTGAGTCAGAGGTCCTAATCCATTTGAATTTCCTGGGTAGTAGGAGTGTCTTTTGTTCTAATGAGGCAACTTTTGGGTGTTTCTGCACAGGGGCTGGTCACCAGAAAGACCAAGCCATGATTAGAAGCTTGGAACTTTCAACTCTAACTCCTATCCTCTGGAAGGAGAAGAGGTACTGGAAATTGAGTTAATTACTATTAACTCAATTATGTAGGGATCATGCCTACATGAAGAATACTCCATAAACATCCCTAAATGATGGGGTTCAAAAAGTTTTCAGGCTAGTGAACACATCTACGTGCCAGAAGGATGGCACACCCTAACTCCATGGGAACAGAAGATCCTACCCCCAGGACCCTTCCAGACCTCTCCCTATGTATCTCTTCGCTGGTTGTTCTCTGTATCCTTTATTATACCCCTTATTATATAACAAACTGGTAAACATAAAAAAGTGTATTTCCAAGTTATGTGAGCTCTCCTAGCAAATGATTGAACCTGAGGATACAATAATAGGACCCTCAATTTATAGCTAGACAGTCAGAAGTACAGGTGACAAGCTGGGACTTATGATTGGCATCTGATGTGAAGGGCAGTCTTGAGGGACTGTGCTCTTAACCTGTGTGGTCTATGCTAACTCCGGTTAGTGATAAAATTGAAGTGAATTGTAGGACACCCAGCTGGTGTCTGCAGAGAATTGGGAAATTTGTCAATGTGGGAAAACTCCCACATTTAGTGGCCAGAAGTGTTGAGTAGGTGTAGTATAAGAGAAAAAATCAGTTTGGTTTGGTCTATCATACAAACCCCAACACATAGCAAATTAGTTCACACACAGCAGTCAGTGTTTGATGAATAAATGATGCATATATCTAGTTTATCAGGCTTTTTTACTTTCTCTGCATTCTTGGATAATTAAGGAAATCCATGTATATATTATCAATTTTGTAGAACAACAGACTGAAAGAAAAGGAAAAAACCAGGATAAAATAATCTTTATGCTTATATCACCTGTATTTATGTAAGTTCTAAATATTTATTGGTGATTTTTCTGCACATTTCCAAGAAGCAGCATTTCCCAATGCCGTATAATCTATTTCAGATCACACTATAAGATATAAATTTTTTTTAGCCGGGCTTGGTGGCTCAGCCTGCAATTCCACGCTTTGGGAGGATGAGGTGAGTGGATTGCCTGAGCCCCAGGGTTCAAGACCCGCCCAGGCAACTTGGCAAGACCTCGTCTCTACAATAAATCAAAAAATTAGCCGGGCATAGTGGCGCGCGCCTGTAGTTCCAGCTACTTGGAAGGCTGAGGCGGAAGGATCGCCGGAGCCTAGCAGGTCGAGGCTGCGGTGGCCGGGAGCGGCCACTGCACTCCAGTCTGGCCGACAGAGTGAGACTCCAACTCAAAAAGAAAAAAAAAAAAGAAAATAGTTTTCCTGAGCTGGGTGATAGCAGAAAAAAAAATTAAAAGAAAATAGTTTAGATTGTCCATTTCTTAAAAAGCTAATCATACATTACCATACAACCTAAAATTGAACTCCTGGGCATTAATCCCTGAGAAATGAAAACTTACGTCCACACAAAACCTCTCCATAATTATTCAACGAAGTATTCGTAATATCTGAAATCTGGAAGCAACCCAAAAGTCCTGTAGTAGGTGAATGGCTATACAAACTGTGATACATCCATACAATGAAATACTACTCAGCAACAAAGAAGAACAAACTACAGATATATCCAACAATTTGGATGGATCTCAAGGGCACTATGCTACTGACAAAAAGCCAATATCAAAAAGTTACATAGTGTATGATTCTCTTTACATAGCATTCTCGGGACAAAATGATAGTGATGGAGAAGAGATTAGTGATCATCAGGAGTTGGGGAATGATGGTGGGTGAAGCAGATATGACTGGGTAGCATGAGGAAGATCTTTGGAGGTGATGGAATTGTTCAGTATCTTGATAGCTATGGTGGCTATATACATCTACACGTGTGATAAAATGGCATAGAACTACACACACATATTGTACCAATATCAGTTTCCTGATTTTGATATTGTACTGTTGTTACAGAAGATGTAGCCATTGGGGGAAACTGGGTGGAGGACATACAGTGCCACTCTCTACTATCTTTCCAATTTTCTGAGTTTATAATTATTTCAAAATTAAAGAATAAAAAGTTTAATTAGCTGGAAAAAATTAGAGTAAAATTCCTTATTTCACATATAGGGATATTGAGATGCCAAAAGGACAGGTGACTGGCCTAATGTTACACAACTGCTAGGACAGCACTGAGCTCTTGTAAACTTTATTACTGTCCTAAGATCTAACTTTCTTCTTTGGGGCTCTCAAAACTCAATACTTTTCACCAATGCACTTTCCAGTGTCAACTTGCCCCCCACTTCCATCACATTCCCCATACCAAAGTTCTTCTAGCTCTTCTTGTTGGTCAGATTTCCCTTGAGAGTTCTTTCTTTCTACTGTATTTCCCCCCTCTCAATGGCTCAACCGTTTATTGTTTCTGTTTTTATTTTGTTTTGTTTTGTTTTGAGCCAGAGTCTCACTCTGTCGCCTAGGCTGGAGTGCAGTGGCATGCTCACAGCCATTGCAGCCTTGACCTGCTGGTCTCAGGATCCTTCTGCCTTAGTCTTCCAAGTGCCTGGGACTACAGGCACACACCACTACGCCTGGCTAATTTTTAAATTTATTGTAGAGATGAGGCCTCACCATGTTGCCCAGGCTTGTCTTGAACTCCTGGGCTCAGGCAATTATCTCGCCTCAGCCTCTCTAAGTGCTAGGATTACAGGGTGAGCCACCGCGCTTGGTCAGCTCAATTGTTTTTTAAGTAGCCATACACGTAAACGTATATTACTAGGGTAGATTTTTTAACCTCTACTTTTAACTCTTTACAGTAAACCTTAAGTTCTGACTCAGTAGTGTTGAAGATGTCATAGAAGTTTCTTGCCTATTTCATGATCTTCTCTGTTGAGAAACGGCCCACTCAACTAGGCCTAGCAGTTCAAGACCACTGCTGAGCACTACATGGTGCAGACTATTGAGACAGGAGGAGGACATTCTATGAGTCTAAAGTGTCTGCAGATTCTTCAGGTTGATATGTTCTGTAAACAACGGGGCAAGTCCAGAGAAAGACCTATGAGTCAGTGGGGCATGGAGAATAGTGAAAGTCACGGAGAAATTTCTTCTGTAACCAAAAGATAAACAATTCTACATAAAGAAACAATACTATGGGGATAGGTAGAGTCAAACAGTGTTGTAGAAGAATGAAGAGTCTAATAGTGCTTTTTTCTTAACTATTGTCTCTAATGGTTGAAGCTTTGAAGCATCCTGAGCATGTTGAGGAAAGTTAGTAGGGCTTTGTGTGGTAGATTGGATAATGCAAGGAGGGGCTTCCTCTGGATAAATTACCTCAATGGTTTTTTTTTGCAGGCTGTACCCAGGACTACCTTCACTTCTTTCAGAAGAACAAAGGAAAATCTCGATTCAGCTCAGACCTGGGGATGCTGATTACAAACAGAAAGTTGCTAGAAACAGTGTTTAAAAGGTTGATAAAGGATAAAGGATACCTGGGGGCTGCTGTTCTTAGCAGAGAGGACCTCCAAATTTAGGAGGGGAAACAAGAGAAATTCTAGGTAGAAATCTCGGAGTCCCTGGTTTCTGACAAGAGCTTTCCTTAGGCCTAAGATCTACACTTTTCACATTTCTTCTTCACAATCTTTTCCAGCTGTATCAAAAATTTCTTTTTGGCCAGGCATGGTAGCTCACTCCTGTAATCCCAGCACTTTGGGAGGCCAATGTGGTAGGATTGCTTGAAGCCAAGAGTTCAAGACCAGCTTGGGCAACATAGTGAGACCTCTTCTCTACAAAAAGTCAAAAAAATTAGCTAGGTATGGTGGCATGTGCCTATAATCCAAGCTATTCAGGAAGCTGAGGTGGAAGATCATCTGAGCCTAGAAGGTTGAGGCTGTGGTGAGCCACAAACATGCCACTGCACTCCAGCCTGGGTGACAGATTGAGACTCCAACTAAAAAAAAAATCTTTTTTTAGCATCACTAAACATATATAGAATCTTTGTTGAGACACATGCTCGTTTTAAAAGAACTGTTGTTGCCAAGCATGGTGACTCAAGTCTGTAATACCAACACTTTGGGAGTCTGAGGTGGGAGGATCTCTTGGGCCCAGGAGTTTGAGACAAGCCTGGGCAACATAGCAAGACCTTGTCTCTACAAAAAAATTTAAAATATTAGATAAGTATGGTCACATACACTTGTAGTTCTAGTTACCTGGCATGCTGAAGCAGGAGGACCACTTGAGCCCAGGAGTTCGAGGCTGCAGTGAGCTATGATCACCACTGCATTTCAGCCTGGACAACAGAGCAAGACTTTGTATCTAAAAAGTAATAAATAAATAAACTGTTGCAAGTTTTTTTTCCTGCCAGTTATCCTACGTCACTAGATCTTTTTGTTCTTTTTGTTTTATTTTTTGTTTTGTGCCTAGTATATCTAATAATTTACCTATCTGTTGTACTCTCTAAATAGTGACTGAATGCTAAGCAGAAAAGGTTGCTACAGCAACAGATTTTCAGTCATTGATTTGTTGCTTTACAGACAATTAGATACAATCCTAATATACCTAGTAAAGCAGGGACTTGTTATATGGACTCTTTTGGTTTGCTTCCTACTATCTCACAATGGACAGGTATTATTCTAGTGCAATTGTGTCTGTCTCCCTGCCTATTGTCTTCACAAACCTGGTAGACTTCCTTGGGCATCCAAACAACATTGGTCAGATGTATTCATCTTTGTTGAAGCTGGTATTCCAGACCACTCACTCATTCTTTTAAAAATGTCTCAAAAGCAGAGGTACAGACCTCACAGCCATTGGAAGTTGCCCCAGCCACCTCCTCCCACACTTGCAGTACTGATTTTCTACCTCATTAGTCATAGCTCAGTAAAATGTCTCTATTATTAAAATGCTAAGAAATTTACATATGTGATCTCGAAGCTTCCCAACAAAGTAGGCATCATTATCCCTGCTTTGCAAAAAGGAAGACAGACTCAGAAAGGATGAGTGTCTTATCTAAAACCATACAGCTTATAAGAGGAATATGAGTCTAAGTCTGATTGGCTCTTAAACCTTTTTTTGTTATAGTTGGTTGAGATGACTTTAAATTTTATTGTGACAATGGTAATGATACGGATTTTTCAGGTCAGCCTGGGCTTCGATGGTGTCAGCTCAATGGGTCAGTCAGCCAAGCCCTAGAGAGGGCTGTCTCCAGGGGCTGGTAAGCCAGCTCCGAAAGTGTTGGCTCTAATGAGTTAGCAAACCAAGCCCTGGGAGTGTTGCTGGTTCGGCGGGCTGGCAAGCCTAGCCCCGGATTGTCTCAGCTTCCAGTCTTGCCTTCTTTCAGCAGCTCTTCTGGTTTAGCCGGCTCTGTCGGCTGGCAAGCCAGCCTCTGGGGTGCATGGCTCTTCGGCTCCGACGATCTTCTGCAGCTCTTCAGGTCCCAGCTCTTCAGGGTAGAGGTTCTTGTCTCACGCCACAGTGGGAGGGGACCCGAAGGGGTTGCCCAACCTTTTTTCCTTTCACAACACCTTAAGATTCCCATTTCACTTCTCCATGGACCATTTTTTCAGTAGGATTATTATTGGTCATTACTATAAAGTCCTCAGACCCTTATATTGCCTTCTTTTTTTTTTGAGTTGGAGTCTCACTCTGTCACCCAGACTGGAGTGCAGTGGCCACTCCTGACCACCGCAGCCTCAACCTGCTGGGCTCCAGCGATCCTCCCACCTCAGCCTTCCAAGTAGCTGGAAATACAGGTGCGCACTACCACGCCCGGCTAATTTTTGATTTTTTGTAGAGATGAGGTCTCGCCAAGTTGCCAAGGCGGGTCTTGAACCCGCGGGCTCAGGCAATCCACTCACCTAAGCCTCCCAAGGCGCGGGATTACAGGCTGAGTCACCGAGCCCGGCTTTGCCTTCTTAAATAAAGTTCCTGAGGCCATATGTCCTTATGACACAGTCTAATAATTCAGTTAGACCTCCAGGTGAATAGATTTTTTTTTTTTTTAGTTGGAGTCTCACTTTGTCACTCAGGCTGGAGTGCAGTGGCACGCTCACAACCACCCCAGCAGCGACCTGCTGGGCTTCGGTGATCCTTCCACCTTGGCCTTCCAAGTAGCCAGGACTACAGGCACGTGCTACCATGCCCCGCTAATTTTTTATTTATTGTAGAGGCAAGGTCTCGCCAAGTTGCCTGGGCTGGTCTTGAACCCGCGGGCTCAGGCAATCCACTAGCCTCAGCCTCCCAAAGTGCTGGGATTACAGGCTGAGGTACCGAGCCTGGCCGATTTTTTTTTTTTTTTTTTTTTTTAGGGAGGAAAGATAGAGGGACGTTAAGGGGAGGGAGTGGAAAAGTCCCCAGAAGTTAACTTTCCTTGGTGATTGTCTTGCACAGGACTAAGGTCCATATCATGGTAACTCAGGAGGCAAGGTTAGAATCAGTAATTTTCACACCCATGGAGCTAGGGCCATGTTGCTTAACCTAAAACATGTTGCTTAACCTAAGAAGACACCTCTGTAGATTAGTCAGACTCCTCGGGTACTCACCTGCAGCCCTGATAACCCCCGGACTTTGCTGAGATCCAGTGGCTATGAAATCACCATCAGATCCACTCCAGCAGTTAGTAGTGGCATGGCAGAGAGGCAGGAATGCAAGATGGACCTACTTACCTAGATTAGAGAAGCAATGTATGCTATCATCACAAGCAGAAGAGGAACCAATTTCCAGGCAGCTTGGCCTACTCCTATGCTGTAGCTGGTAACTGCCTATCCCTTAGCCCCCACAGCTGCACCTGTACTTTTGCATCTATATTTGAAGCCCGGTAAGAACCTGGATACCAAGACTTGGGCCCCTATCCCCATGGCTAGGTTAGGGCCCCATATCCCATCGATAACTGGAAACATTCAGTTCAGAGTCTCCCATTTTTCTGCTACCAAATCTCTCAAGATGATTTGAAACGTAGGCCTGCCTGGATACAGGCAACTGAATTGGGCGGTTATCAATCCTAAAATGCCAGGGCATATTAGCTAATCTATAAGTTTATGTTAAGTTTACTTGCTGAATTTAGGTTACCTATCAGTAAAATCACTAACAAGTAAAGAAATCACTAAGAGGCACCTAAATAAAAGGATTGTGCAATTAGCTAGCACGTTAAAAAATTCAAAACTTAGCTGTCCCTTTGGCTCATTACCTGAGCAACCCTGCCCCCTATAGGTATTAGAAAAAACAACAAAACAAAACAAAAACCCCCAAATCAGCCATGTGCTGTTATTTGAGAAGCTTGTTTCATTTGTGGTACTGGTTCCTATTATCTGAGAATTTTGTCAGTGATGGCAGAAAAAAGTTACTCAAACCACATCAGACTAAAATAATACAAAGAGCCACATTGCTGTTTATATGAATTCCACATACTCAGTTTCTTAGGAAAGCAAGGAAACCTGGAAAGAGAAGTCAAAAGCCTAGAGCATTGTAGAGCCATCCCCAGGGAACTGTGCAGGGACCCAGCTTCGCTGCACTTCCACTTGGGGAAGCAAAAGGGCAAGGAAGGGAGAGTCTTCTGCTGTGGTGTCATACATTGGCCCTAGAGTCAGATCGGTCTTCTATCCTTGATTTTGCCACTTAGTAGTTATTTATATCAGAGCACTTCACTCCCATGATTAAGACTCTCTCCCAATAGCTTCTTGTCTTATAATAAAATCCTATGTCCTTTCCTTGAGCTATACAACCCTCGTAAATTGGCCCCTGCCTTATCACTTACTGCTTCCTCCCTTCAACACTGTCCTCCTGTCTTGCTGACCACAGTATCTCCTGTACCCAAAACAGTGCTTGGGACATAGAGTCCAAGAAATGTTTTTTTGAATGATCAATACTGGCAGTAGGACCTGGAGTATGTCACTTAACCTCTGATTCTATTCCATTTATAAAATGCAAATATCCAATTGCCTCCCGACTGTTATGAGTATCAAATGGGAAGACAAATGTGAAAAGGCCTGGCAGTTAATAAATACATTTGGCAGCTAATAAACTCAGCACATTTTGAGATATGACCTATGCATCAATCCATCGCCACCTCTCTATCGCCCCCTCCCTTTCAGGGCCATGTTGGCAGCTCATGTTAACCTTTCAGTGGGATCAAAGTGTGTGTAGTAGAGTGGTGGTAATTGGAGGGTGGGTGCTATAAATCATAGTATTCTTCTGGGTCCCACTGTACCTGTTTGGAAGCTATGGGTAGATATTTGAGTCATCCACAAAGGTATCCGATTTAGTAATTTAGCCCACTTGAATTTCTAGTCTTTGGTTTATAAACTGGTATTTTTGAACAGGTAATAAGGCCTAAGCCAGGCCTAGTTAATATATGCTGGGCGGTTAACTTATAAGATCTTCAAAATAAAACATACCAATAGTATGAACTGAAGGGAATATCTTGGGGTGGGATAGAAGGAAAGAAGAAGAGTCTCTCCAGCTTTTTTCCCAGGTGGTTTTGACCTCAGTCTTAAGTTAAAGGACAGAGAAAGGGTCCAGTCAGTACTTATGTCTGTAAAAGGGCTGTTAAACAGCATCTATACTAAAATGAAACTTGGAATGTAATTTCCACTTAGCAAATTTGAGTGATTTTCCTTTTTAAGTATGTAGATGCTTTGTGGCCCCCAAATGTGGAGAAAAGAGATTAATTCAGATGATGGAGAAGATAGCTTAATTGTGAGGTTTCTCTTCCATCAGAGCAATAGGGCAGAATTTGGGCTTAGTAGCCAAGTTGGTCCCTCCATTTTAGTAATGATCCTGCACCTTCGAGCCTCAGACATTGTTCTATTCTTTTCCTTCTTCCAGGAAAGGGCAGGGTTAAGACAAAACAGAATAAATACATTTTTGCCTTTAATCTACAGGTGATACACCCAAGATGCCAGGAAAGAAAAAAAGCTGGGTGACATGCTTCTCTGGCATTTTACGAGTAAGCAATTGGATTCACGGGCTAGAGATAGGTTGGAGTTGCCTACACTGGAAACCAACATTCAACATCCATCAGTTTTCAGATTCTTAAATAAAAAGGCCACAGGAACTGTTACATTATATTCACACAGAAAATACAAGCCAAGCCAAATGAATCAGCTTTCTCCAAAACCTCAACACCAAAAGCTTTCTCTTTACAGGACTGTTAATATTTCACTCCATGTTGCCAAACAAAACAAAACACACTTTCAGCAATGGCATCAAGAGACTTGGTGTTGGGAAATACTTGCTTTCATTTGGGGCTGAAGTCTGATCTGGCATCCTTTATTCTCATGATGTCAACTTTTCCACTTCCACCCCAGGAAACTCACTTAAATATATATGTTATCACTTGCTAGCTAACAAAGTGGAAACAGATTGTAAATACAGGTTAGCCATTTCTAACAAATGCTAGGAATATTCCAATGCAGCTATTTCAGATGAACTGCTTGGAAATTACTTATTTGTGTTAACATATACTAGTAACTGAACTGAGAGAAGCTCCATGTAAAATTTTGGATGCTTGTTCCTACAATGATAACCACTATTTAGCAGTGGGATGGGCTTCCCTTTTAATCATGAGATCCTTACAAGCTAAGGTCTTTTGCTAATTCTTAATAGATTTCAAGCTTTAGTAAGGAGTGTATTCTTGTAATCTCAAAAGAAGCGGAGAAAGATGGTAGTTTTCTAAGCTTGGACACTAAGCCACAGCTTTGACATACAATTAAAAGAATGAGGCTTATTTACTTCCGGGGTAATGTAGGTGAGCATATAACATGTGCCTATGCATAACCACAGGCAAACTTTCAAAACTCATCCTCATTTGCGTTCTACCCATTTTAATCACTCCTCCCCATATTGTTCTAGAGTTGCACTGTCCAATGTGGTAGTCACTAGCCACTGTGATTATTGAGCATTTGACATGTGCCTTATCCAAACTGAGATGTATTTTAAGTGTAAAATACATACCACATTTTGAAAAGTCAGTATGAAAAACAAAACAAGGTAATTATCTAATACTTTAAAAAATATTGACTACATGCTGAAATATTTACTGGGTTAAATAAAACATTAAAATTAACCTCTTTACATGTTCTCTTTTGGAATGTAGTTGCTAGAAAATGTTTAATTACATATGGTGACTTGCATTATAATTCTACTGGACAGGGCTATTCTAACACATTTGGTGCATAAGAGAACCTATTGTGATTTTTTAAAAAGTAGGCACACCATAGTCATCAACTGCTATTTCAACCAGTATTTCTGAGGCTCCAGGTTCCCATCCTACCACAGACGAAGAGAAGAGAAACCTCGGACCAGCACAATGCCTAGGCTTAACAGGAGCACAATACAGATTTATGTTTTAGCTACGAAAATGAACTTGAAATTCAGATGAGCCCTTGTTCACTCCATTAATCCCTTGTCCCCCAAATATCATACTAGCTTTAGCAGTTATATTTGAATGGAGATGGACAATTATGGCATGTACATCTCTTAAGGTTTTGGTAATATTTTATTATCGATTTACACATCTCCTTGCTGAAAAGCCGGCTCCTTGTGGGTGAGGATAGTCTTTCTCCTTGTGTTTCAACTGTTGAATGAGCGGTGATAATCTTTTCAAAGTACTCACCTCAGAAGCCATTTATTCTAAATACTACTGCACCTATTATTTGGAAATGCCTTGTTTGCGATTGCCTTTAGAGTGCATAATACATTCCTGAGTATGCTTAAGAGTGGCACTCTCTAACCATTCAGAAAAAAGGTAAGTCTTGGAAACACTGATGATTCATCTCAAGGGTAGCAAATAAAGCGAACAAACCGAATATGGTTGCTTCTCTCAGTGGCTCACAAAGTTGTTTCTAAAAGCTATTTAAACAAGTTACAAGTATCTTCTGAGCAATGATAACTTTCTTGGAATGCCTATGGTTGCCCACGGCAACTAACTTTAAGGGGCATTTACTTGGATGCCAATAAGCTGGCTGGCATACTTTATTTTTTGCCAGTTGCAATTCTTTCTAGTCATTTCATACTTCAAGTCATAATTGGGGGCCAAGAGTACATGTAATAAGCAACTGAAATGTCAATTAAACAGTAAAGACTTTCCAAATTTTTATTCTAACGTACTTGCAGACTTTTGGAAATGAAACACCATGATTCCTTTAGCTCCAGGGTGATTACAAGATACACTTAACCTGCCAAAATGAAGGTTTACATTATTCATTGTGCTAAGGTGTATTTGGTAATGCCCAAGGTGATTTACTGAATTTGCAATGTATGACCATTAGCCCTCAGAAGAAACGATTTGCCCTTTTAAGTTTTTCTTGGCAAACCAGTCAAAACTGATGTTTATTCCAAGAAATACTTCATAAGCATAATAAGCAATCTAGGGCTTGGGATAGATACCAAAAAGTAAATTAGAGGTCACAGAGCAGTGGGATTAACAGCACAAAGAAGATAAACTCTGGAATAAAAAATTTGAGTGGAAATACTCTGCCACTTACTATGCGACCTTGGGCAAATTACCAAACATTTGTACCTCAGATTCATCACCTATAAAACGGGTAGTAACACTTCCACCTTACAGTCACTATGAGGATTAAATAATTTTTATAGAGTACTTAATACAAAACCTGACAGCAACCAGAACAGTTCAGCTATTAGTCTTATATTTAAATCATGTCTAAATTGAAAGACCACAAAGAAACTAGACCCTAACTTTCCCTTTTTAAAAAATGACCATTAAGAGTGGTTTATAATACACTCAGATTTACCAAATCCTCTGTCCAAGGTGTCTGGGTCCTTTTCATGAACCTAAAAGATACATTTTTTGGTGGTGTTGCTGTTTCAAATAATAAATTAACAACACTAAAATTAAAGCCCTGGGAAGGTCATGAGGTGAAGAACTGACTATACCAAAATTATCCTGAGGAACTAAGTTACGATGCCAATGAGCACCAGCTCTGTAGGCACCAGAGGAAATGAACTATAAAATACACCACACCAGGTATCAGAATGTGACAATCTACTTGAAACAAGGACATCTTAGTGGTGTAGGCCACATGTTTAAGAGGTTCAAGGTAGGAATGGAAAACAAACTGTACAAGCATATGTGTATATAAGGTTTTGTATAGAGAGGTCAAGCAAGGGTCAGGGCAATGGCAAGAATACAAGAAACAGCAAAGATGCACTTACTTAAATGTCATTCACATAAATCTTTCCAGGATTCTTGTATTGGAATATGCTTTAATCTTTTACCACTCAAAGGTTAAGCCACTCAACTACACAATACATAAAATGAAAATTTTATCACATAAACCAGTATCTGCCTACGCTCACAGCAGTGATGAAAATAAAAATCAAGGTTTCACTGTAATTCCACTTGATTCTAAAAATCAAGTCATCTGACATTGGTTTGAAGGAACAGAATGAATGTTTAGCAGATTCCCCCTTTTAAAGAAAAACCCAAGGAGAGATGATCAAGCACAAATGATCACTTCATGCATTTTATTGATAGTCTATATTTTAAATCTGCAGTATGACATCTTACATAGGGAAAAAGCTTCTTCCTAAAAGATAACTATTAATAATCAAACCAGCTTTAATATGACTGACCTTTCAAGGTCTTGTTTTGCATTAAACAATTTTTAGCAGGGTGAAAAGCATTGTACAACCCCCCCCCCCAAAACAAAACAAAACAAAAAACTGGGTACATTCTCAAAATTTAATACAGGGCTTCCCAACCAGGAGTCTGCTGGATAAATATTGGAGAAGGGTGTTATGCTCAGGTTTAAATGGAAAGAAAATGAGAAACCAGATAAAGCAAGTCAAGCAAATTCACTTCACTTTGTGCTCCTGTTTTTTGAGTCTCTCCCAGAGGTCAGGAAGCCCTGGTATAACAATCACTTTAGTCTTTACAGAACATACATTTATGTGCTTCGTGTTCAAAGACATAAAGGCAGCCTTTGTTACTGTTCACCCTTCAAATCCCTTCAGGCTCTTACAGGCTTCAGAAAGCTTTCCAAGATTACTACCAGGTTCTTTATGAATCCAAGTAAACATCTATACCAAAGCAGCTCTTCCTCGGAGAAGATAAAACAGGCACAGATACATAACCAGGCCTACTGCGTACCTACTCAACTTGATACCTGATCACATGGCCCCACATCTTTAAAAGCAGCACCAGGGACAAATGGAGCTATCAAGAGGTAAAATCCAAACAATGGACAGTTAAAACACATACAAATCAGTTAAAAGAACATTAGTAATGGGGCACTAAATTGAGTTAAGGCTGGGTAGCTGGTTCAACCATACCTTGATATTGGAATAAATCTGCAAGATGAGGAACTGATACAGGAACCTTGAAATAAAGAGGCACAGTGGTATGACAGGTTTCACTTTCACTGCATGTCTTTAAGATACCTACTACTCAACCGAAGTGACTGTAAAGCAGCTTGTGTAACTTTAGTAAACAAATCCTAATCAAAATCAAGCATATAACTGCAATTTTTAGAAGGTTGGAGGGTATACCTATTTCCTTCAGATATGAATCAAAACACGAAGAAAATTATAAAACTGATACCAACTGTTCTGTGATTAACACCCGGATAATAGCTCTAGTGAATGCTGTAGACTTGAAGATACAAACTAGGGTTACTTAAATAAGATCACTTACTTGTTGGGAGTATTAGATAATATTTTAGAACTGTTCCAGTTAAGGAAAATAATTATTCATTTCAGAATGCCAAAAATTCTAAGGGGCAGGTACTGAACTCACAGCTATTTGTAGATGCTTATTAGAAATCTGATTTAAAAATAAGTGAAATACCAGTTCCTCAGACCTTGCACTTTCCAATGCGAGATGTTCCATCAATTTACATTTTGCAATGCTTTTTCAAAAGCACATAATTTACTAGTTAACGCAATGAGTTACAACACTGTTATTGAATATTAAACATACTGAAAAATTATACTATACTTAAGGAAAAAACACACCTGACACTTTTAAAATGTGCCTCATCAATTTCTTGCATTACTAAGGTACAGAACATTTCAGAAAGTAACAATCAGCATAGTCTTTTAAGACTAAGAAAGAATAAAAGTGCCCTTCAAACATGGCTTCTATGTACTTAATATTGGTCAAACATTTGACAGGGAAGCCAGTAAGGTAAAACTTAAAAAAAAAATAAGGCAGATCACAATTTTTTTTTTGTTCACAAAGGAACAAAAGAGAAAAAAGGGAGAATTAAAAAAAAACTTCCATCTTTAAAAGAAAAATATTAACAACCACAAGGTGCCACTGTATTCTAGAAAGCTGTAAAAATGGCCTTTTAAGAGGCATTCTGCAACATTTACCTCCCTATCACATGGGTATATGGGGAGCTAACTGAAAGTTATGGCTGATGCTTGACCCATTTCATGTCGTGGACACTTGGGAAGCAGGTGGTTAATTACAAAGCATATTAAATGATAACCCTTCATAAATATGAGACACTGACACTAGGAGAGAACACTTGGCACAGAAAAGGCATGTTGTCCCAGGGGGGGAAAAACATTACTTGAGGTAACATGTATAGCTAACCAGTTTCCTAGTCTGGATGAATTCCAATGATTATGTTCTTAAAGATTGTGTGTGTGTGTGTGTGTGTGTGCATGCACATGTGTATATACACACATATATCTCCTGGTGCTAAAGGTTTTCTTATGAACTGTACAGCTACCTACATTCCAACACTAATGTGAACACTTTTCTCAATTCCCACCTCCCTTAACATCACTGAGGTATAATTAACATATTCTTTTTAGAGCAAACATTCCAAATTAACATCATGGTTCATCTTCTAGTGTTGCTACAGATAAAGTCTATATACTTTTAACGTTATTAACTTGTTCAATTTTGGTTCTAGTAGTACTAATAAATCTCAACCTTGTCAGCTGTTCAGAGTTAAACAAAACACTTCAAATGTTTCAGACTAGTAAGTGAATTTTAAAAACCATCTGAAATATTCAAAGAAATTCAGGTTTTAGTACTTTTCCCTATGTTTTAAACAATGTAAACCCCCATATTGTTTTTTCTTGTTCCTGTTACTGCATGAAGTTCAAATCAGAAGCTTTCTGTAATAAAGAAAAAGTGCAAAGATACAAAATGAAATGTAAAGTCTTTTGCAAGAAATGCTCCCTCAAGAATAGGTGTTTGGATGCTGGTGAGAAAAAGATTTTTGTTTTTCATTGTGTATCTGACACCTACATCTGACCTTGTCTTCAATGTCCACAACACAAGTAATAAGTATATATTAGTCATGGACTCCACAAGATAAAAAAGTAGCAAATTTCATTAAAATACTTGTATTCATACTACATAATCCAATGGAAATCAATGAGCATTATTGAAAAAGGTGTCCACGTGCATACGTCCAATATGTGCATTCTACTGGAGGCTAAAAACTTTCTATTTCCAGTGTTTATGAATAGCTTCAATATCTACATTCATAACCAGTACTCTGCTTGAGTTACCTCTTACTTTAATACTTCACAAATGAGTAATACATCTTGGGAGGTTAGGGAGGTACCTGCTATCAGTAACTTCCTTTTATGCTTAGAATGTGCTGCAATTGTTTTTAAACTATTAAAAAATGAACACCCCTATAATGGAACGTTTTATGCCAAGACGAAAATGGATTTCTTTTTAGCCAATCGGGACTACCCTGCAGATCTGAAAACTAGATTACACCCTTAGAAGAAAGGAGACAAGGAGGCTCACAAATATCAAGGAATCCTGACTTTTACATGGACAATTTTTTAAAAAGATAAAATGTATTACATAAGCGCCATAAACAGTGAAATCTGCTCATATTAAAAAAAATAAGTGAAGCTTTGTTTGGACATTATTTCCTTGCAAGAGCAGTACATATCCTTAGTAAACAACTACCATATTTACAAGTTAATTTTGATACTTAAGTAGGATTGAAAGCCAGAAGAAAACATGAAAGAATGAGCTTTGAAATAATCTTTACAGCTAAGTTGATAACAGTGAAGGTAGCCATATAATTCCTAAAGCAGACTTGTTTACTTTGCAGAGTATTTGACTATGTCTGGGTAGTTAGCTCGCTTTGTTAAAGGCCAAGGACATGCTCAATTCCTCTTTTGGCCTGTTAGCTCCTCCCAGAAAAGTAAATATCTGCTCCATAGTCAGACTAATCCTAACCCCAACCAGTCTCAAAAGAGAAATTAGGCAAGAGTACTGGGTTTATCACAAAGCTATTGTTACTACTAAGAAAACATAAAGTGCATGTCCATAGATAGTGAGTCAGCAGTCTCATCTTCAAATATGGGCAGCACAATTAAAATTTGAATTTCAAATAACCCAACATGACTCACTTTCAACAAATGATAGAAATCCCTAAATTTTCAACTGGTCTTTAAGTGTGCGATGTTAGGTCTGTGTTAGAGATATAGTAATGAAATATTAACAAGTGTGCACTGGTACCTTAAATGACAAATCTCGAAAACAACACAAATTCGAGACTTTCCTATTAGCACACACATCTGTACCAACTAAAATTCATATGCTAAAAGTGGTTTATAGTCTCTTTCCTCTACCTTTTTTTTTTTTTTGAGGAGCAGACTTATAAAAACATCAATTTAACTTGTGCTAAGTGGTAGTGGTTTTTTTTTCTTCCCAAAGCTCTGCCAAATTTGCTGATCTTCTGCTTCATCTACTCAGGTGGAATACCAGGTCAAGCTGATGCTGCTGCTCTCACCATATGAAACCAGTTCATGTCTGCATTATTACTGTCTTCATAAAAACTTTAAATTCTTCAGAGCACTTTTCTTTACTCCTCCCCATCTGTCACTTCCGGCCTAAATCAAAGCTAAAATACACCATTTCCATTGGTCATTAATGCAGCTTGATTCTGCTTTGTCCTTTCCTTTGCATGTCACAGTAGCTGTTCACATACATTAAGTATTATAGATATGTTCTGCTCTTGACATCTACACACTTACAAAAGCAGCTTTGTACTTTGTTTGGTGTGTTCTTTTTACTACGTTGGCTCACAAAAAGCAGTTTTTTCTCATTTCTAAGCATGATACTTTACAATTTTTAATGCATTAATACAACAGTGCATTGGAAAAGTACTGAGCCTCTACAAAATAGCTTTACATTTTTAAACAAATGAATGTGATTTTTTTCACTTACACAAGCATAGGCTTTTTAATATTTCCACAAGATAAATATCTCAATTAAACTATAAGCTCACTCTACAGTGTGCCACAGTGATGGGCTTAGGAGAGTTATCCACTTACAAAGATCCTAACCTTAGTGTTATTTACACTGACATGTTCAGTATCACCTAGTCTGAAAGGTGAACAAACAGTATTCAGAATGTGGCTGAATTTTTGTCAACTAATAACTGGGAATGGTATAGCTTTAAGTAATCACTTATGAAACACATACCATAACATAGTCTAAACTGGGAATTTCCTTTGCCCCTCTCTCCTATGGCATGGGAAACTTTAAAGATCAACATGAAACAGGAGCCATTGCTAAGGCAGATCTTTTAAGATTAATAAAGGAGAAACTGACAAAAGTATTATGATAAATTTATCAGTAACAGACGCTACCAATTCAACTGGTACTGAACTCAGATTTTTAGGTCCTAAACGTTGCTTTTTAAGTATTTCCTTTTATTCTGGAACAGAAACTGGAGAAAGGACAATGATTCCTCCAGAAAACAATGACTCAATTCAGGTTGTTACTTTACACTTAAGCACCACTCAAAAAGTGGACATAAAAGCAAGTGATTCCTGTTTGCCCATCACTATACCAGCTACAAAAATGAGAGTTTAGATCTTAATTACACAACACTTTCTCTGTTACCTGAAGCTAAGACTGCTCTGCGACAAATAGGACAGGTAGAATTCTCTGATAACCAGCGATCGATGCAGTGGACATGGTACTCATGGGAACAAGGTAGTTTACGAAGTTTGTTGCCTTCTGTATACTCTGTAATGCAAACGCTACAGGTTTTTAATGCATCGTTTTCACCAAAACTTCTCATTGCCAAGTTGTCAATCTGTTCTTTGGTGAGTCCTCTAGGTTGGTCATCATCATCCTCATTTAAGAGGAAAAATTGAGCCAGACTAAGGAAGGGCAAAGAGCCACTTTCATCAAATGTGACGGGGGCCCTATGGCGACCCTCTCGCCTGGCACCTGATGAGCCTGATGATGAGCTTCCTTCGTTACTGCCTTCAAACACCTCAGAGCTAGTTTCTGAACTTTCACCACTGGAACTGGAACTAGGACTAGAACTAGAACTTGAACTGGAACTTGAACTGGAACTCGAACTGGAACTCGAACTGGAACCAGAACTACTGCTACCACCAGAACCCCCTCTTCCATTCCGTGACTCTGCTCTTTCCATATTTCGATTTGAGACTGAACCACTAGGTTCTGAATCGCTATCACTGTACATAAAGTAGCTTAACTCACCAAAACCTGTCATTATCTGCCTTAACATGGTCTGAATTGCAACAGATGTAGTCTCACTTAAACCAGTATTTAAGATTCTACGAATGGGAATTCTGATGGTACTGACATAGGTTCTCACACCTGCCCGCTCAGAACGTGAAAAGGTACGCCTAAAACCTCCTCGTTCACTTTCGTAAGTGACAGTATTGTTTGGTGTCTGAGACCTAGACCGAGTTCTGCTAGCTATGCTGTCTCTCTGCCGATATTCTCCAGGACGAACTCTTCTTACTTGAAGATCAAGGACTATGGTTGGAGGTCTCTGTCCTGATCCTGTAGATTCACCATTGCCAACTGTGTCTGAAGAACCTGCTCCTTGAGAGGCATTTCTTGCTCCAGAAGCTGCAAAAAGACCTCTACTTAGCAACTCAGGTCCAGATATTTGCTGTCTCAATGTCACATGATGCCGGGTTCTAGAACTTCCCTCAGTCTCATTTACCAAAGGATGCTCAAAAGTCTGAGATGAGATACTATGATGAGATCTTCGTGGCATTTCACTCATTGGATGCAGAGGTGATCTACTTCTTTCAGCTCTGGCTCTGGTTCTCCGATGGTCTGGACTCCTGCTTCGTGCTCTCCTCTGGCCTCTGGTAGGTGGGACTTCTCCCGTTAATGCTTCAGATGAATTTCGTTCTGATCTAGAAGGCCTTGCAGATGTTGATTCAGATCGTGAATTTTCCACTTGCCTTTGGCTGTTGTTTTCCATATTTTCTCCACTAGAACGTCTTGCAGATGGCTCATTTTCATTCTCTGGATTTTGGCTCCCATTATTACGATTAACATTGATCTCTAAACTGAATCTGAAATCACCACTGTTTGGATTAGTCCGGCTCACTGCTCTCCAAGATTGGTTTCCTCTTTGTCCACTTCTTGTTGTATTTCCAGTTTGTCTGACAGAGTTAAGCCAGTCTATTATAGAGTCACCATTAGATACATCATCTGAAGAGTCTCCACCTGTTTAAAACAAAGGAGTGGGAGAGGAAGAAAAAGGGACTACTAAAATTAGGACAATCACATAACAGTGCTCTGAAACTTTGTACTAAGAACTTTAAAATTATGAACATATTTCACATTTATGGATTTTTACAAACCACACTGCATAGATTTGTAAGTAAAAGCAATAAAATTCTAATTCCATTGGAAAAGAACAAGCTATAATAGGGAAGTTTAGGGAATTATTTTATTTTTAAAAAAATCTGGAAGAAGTCTGTTTTCAGTATTTCTTTGTATACAGAGCCTAGCATACCATTTTGGGACCATAAGAAGATATTTTTCAGTCTACTGCTAAAACACTAGTGTAATCAAACTAGGTAAATAAACATTAGTTAAGGTACAGTACTAGTATTTTAGTTCAAATTATATTCTGTCAAATTTTCTTTTCTTTTTTTTAATATATATTTTTTTATTTTAAAATTGTGGGGTACAGTTGAGGGTTAGGCATACAAATTTCTGTCAAATTTTCATTAGTCTACAACATCACTTCTAGGTCCTAGGCTTATGTGCCTTTGATTATTTTAAAATGTAGTACTACTGTAGCCATAGCAAAATATAAACAAGGTTTACAGGTTTAAAAGTATTTGAGTATCTTTTTTTTGAGTCGAGGTCTCACTGTGTTGCCCAGAATGGAGTATAGTGGCATGATCACGGCTCACCGCAGTCTTGACCTCTTGGACTCAGATGATCCTTCTACCTCAGCCTCTGAAATAGCTGGGACTATAGGTGTGCACCACCATACCAAGCTAATTTTTTGATTTTTTTGTAGAGATGAGGTCTCACTGTTACTCAGGCTGGCCTCAAATTTCTAGGCTCAAGCAATCCTCCTACCTTGGCCTCCCAAAGTGCTGGGATTACAGGTGTGAGCCACTATGCCTGGCCCTGAGTATTTCTTAATGTTACTAAGACTTTAAATTGACATGAAATTAAAGATCAGATCAAATAAATAGTTTGAACACTGAGTAGAACATATAATGGTATATTCAAGAACCAAACTTACCATATCATCTAGGTTACATAGTCAAATCCCTATTTCACATTGGGAGTGAAACTCCAGACCTGAGGTTAGAGCAAGATTTCCTAACAGTGACACTACTGACGTTTTAAACCAGTTAATTCTTTGCCTTGGGGACTGTCAGAATGGGACATCATTATGGGATTATCATGGGATGTCACAATGTTTAGCAGAAACCCTGCCCCCTCTACACACTAGATGCCAGTGGCAAACCCCCAGGTGTGTCAACCAAAAATGTCTGCAGACATTGCCAGTGCCCCCTAGGGGGCAAAATTATACCATTAGGAACCACTGGGTTAGAGAATGTAGCATTTCTTTTTGCTCGTGAAGAAGTCACATGTTTAAAAAGAAAGAATTAAGTAGGAGAAAATTTCATTGAAGGTGGAAAATAAAAAAAATCACTAGGCCATTTCTCACAGTGTCTCAATTAACACAAACAGCTCAAAGGTGAGGCAGGAAAAAACATGCTGACATCCTCAACAAATATCAAGAAAATGCCATTTCTCTTCTTATGAGCAGTTACTTAGCACTAAATTAATTTAATTAAATTATGCCATTTCTGGATACACTTTGGCTGACATTTACTATTATAAAGTTTCTATCATTCCATCCTCTACCCCCATTCCAAACAAAATATACCTCTATTTTCATCTGAGTTTTGTGGTGGCGGGCCCTCTTTAATTTGTTGTAGTCTTCTCAGCAACTCTTCCTCAGTACTTTCACCTGAAAGTTTAACAATATCCGCCAAATTACAAATGAAAGCCAGTGACTCTTACAACATACAGATATCACAGGGCAAAGATAAGATTAGATGTATGACAATCAAATACTTTATCAGTGACCCATAGCGATCTGACACAAAATGACACAAAATTTATATTTTTAAAAGTCTAGTTAAGAGAAAAATTCTTAAAAACTAAAATTACAAAAAAAGAAAAGAAAGTCTGTGACTCTTAAACATCTGAGATAAAAACCAAGAATTGTCAGGGCATGGTGGCTCACGCATATAATCCTATCACTTTGGAGGCGGAGGTGAGGACTGCCTAAACCCAGGGGTTTGAGACCAGTCTGGGCAACTTGGAGAGACCTTAATTCTCAAAAAAAAAAAAAAAAAAATTAGCTGAGCATGGTGGTATGCACCTGTGGTTCCAGCTACTTGGAAGGCTGAGGAGGAAGGATCACCTAAGCCAGGCAGGTTGTAGCTGCAGTGGCCGTTGAGTGTGCCACTGCACTCCTCCAGCCTGGGCGACGGAGTGGAACTCTGACTCAAAAAACAAAAGAAAACAAAACAAAAAAACCCAAGAAATGAGTAGGAGTCTGGGAAAAATTCACTTCTTTGGAGACATACTAAAACTTGCTTTTTTTACAAGGGTCTTTCTAGTTTACAAAATACTTTTGCATACAATATTTAATTTTTTAAAATTGCAACTCTGGGAAGTAGATATTGTTATCTGCATTTTAAAATGAGGAAACAGACTGATGTGCCATAAGCCACACTGAATAAGAGCAGGACCAGAACTCCAACAAAAGCTTCTGATTTAAGTTTGGTATTGTTGGATCAAAATGCACTCCCTATCTTAAAATTCATGCTAAAACCTTACCTTTTGTTTTTTGTTTTTTGAGTCGGAGTCTCACTCTGTCACCCAGGCTAGAGTATAGTGGTACACTCACAGCCACCGCAGCCTCGACCTGTTGGGCTCAGGCGATCCTTCCACCTCAGCCTTCCAAGTAGCTGGGACTACAGGTGTGCACCACCACGCCCAGCTAATTATTTTGATTTATCGTAGAGAAGAGGTCTCACCAAGTTGCCCAGGTTGGACTCAAACCCATGGGCTCAGGCAATCCTCTCACCTCTGCCTCCCAAAGTGCTGGGATTGTAGGCATGAGCCACTATGCCCAGCCTTAAAACCTTTAAAATTTAAGCAATCACCTAAAGGTTAGTAGAACTAAACAGAAATGAAGAAGACAGATACTGAATTTTAACTAGAATTAAATGGGACTTAGTGGGGTAAAGAAAATAACTAACCACAAAGTTCTAATTGCTATTTTACCCAAGGCTAGCTCTGGAGGATAACAATTGGGACATATTCAGAAAATCAGAGATGACAAAATAGAATAAGTCTGTCCTAGGAACTAAGTTCCAATTAGCTATCCCACACTTGAATCCATATCTAGTAAGTTAAATAAAATAAGAGCAAAAAGATTGTTTAGCTTCATTCTTTTTAATTCAGCTCACCAAAAATTCATGATGTAATTAATAAGTTAAAAAATATCTCTGATATAGTATAATTCCAAACACAAGTGAATACAGTCAGGTAATAAACATAGCAGTAAATGTCATTCCATATCCCCTATTAAACAGTATTTCATAATGGCTAAAGAAACATCTTTAAAACAGGTTAAAGTATTTTTTTTAAAAATCCAACAATTTACATGTAAGTCTTTAAATTACATGTAGCATACCTGGGGTGCCTAGCAAATTGTTATCTCTCATAAGTCTATAATCTTCTTCGCTCAGGTTATTTACAAACTGATAGAAAGCTTCTTCCCGATCCAATCGGTCCATCTGACTTCTGCGCTGTGCTGCAGACTGATCACCACTTCCTTTATCGTTAGAATCTGAGTTTTCCATCTTGATGAACAAGTGGAAAATTATCTAAAAAGAGAAAGGAGACCAAGCTTGACAACAAGTCACTATGTAGTCTATACAACAATTTTAATCATGCGAAAATCCAGAATGTAGGTCAAGACGCAGATTTAAGACCTCAAATAAATAAAATTTCATAACAGAAAAACTTTATCCTAAAGAGCACTGTTATACTAAGACTAGGTCAGAGGTTGGCAAACCGCAGCCCTTGGGCCAAATCCAGCCCCACTGCGTATTTTTATTGTCTTTGCAATCTAAGAAAGGTTTTATACTTGTATAGGGTTAAAAAATAACATTTTGTGATGTGTGAAAATCATGAAATTCAAATTTCAGTGTTCATAAAGTTTTATTGGAACAGTTATACATATTCATTTACATGTTGTCTATGGCTGCTTTTGTGCTTTAAAGGCAGAGTTGAGCAGTTATGACAGACTATATGTTGTATTCTCATTGCTTTGCACTGCTGCTCTGTGCACTCTAAGTTGCAGTGATGCAGTTATAACTTGACAACATTTCAAGTGCTACCACACTGTGACATTTTAAAGTTACCAGTACACTCTTGTCAGATGAAGAGAAAAGTAGATCTGGATGTCATACTTAAAAATACAGCAGAGAAAGGATTATTTGTTATTAGATTAGATGGTAAATAATGTGTTTATCATACAAAGCCACTATAACTATGCTAAAGTAATATAATATACACTGATATTATCAGAGTAAACACTAGTCACAATATCCCTAATTCACAGGAAAGCTTAAGTCTAAAAAGTTAGAAAACTTAAAATAAAATCTCATCATAAAGTATTTCTTCACAAAAATAAAAAATGGAAATGAGCCTTCAACTAAATTAAATTTCCAAGTGGCTCATTTGTTGGCTAAAGAAAGGAAAGGTGTTCATCAATGGTAAGTTAGTGAAATTGTATTTCAATACAGAAGCTGAAGAAATGTGTCGAGAAAATAAACTTGTTTAAGAATACTGGCCTTTTGGTAAGTATAGTTGTACAAGACGTTGAGGATATTGAAAGCAATGTCACTAAAAAAACAAGGCAAATGATGGAGTAGCTTTCGCCTTGGCTCTTGATGAGTCGACAAATATAACTGATACTATTTAGTTGGTGATTACTCAAGGAGTTTAAACTGCAGAAGTACCCTCTGTGAATATTCTGCACGAAATAACTACAGGTGAGAATATTTTCAAAGAAGTTGAGAAAACACTAAGTCAGCAGAATCTGCTAACTAGATATGTTACAAATAAAATGGGAAAAATATGTACGGAGTAAAAAAAAAGACCTAGTTAGAGAAACTTACAAAGCTTATAAAAATCTAAGGTGTTTAAAGCCCACAGATATTCATTTTATTATCCATCAACAAGTACCCTGCAGAAAATATTTGAAATCATGATGATAAATCATGATTGAACCAATAGTGTTAATGATAACTTCACGCTTGTGGACTTAACCATTGCCAGTTCCATGTAGTTTTGTCAGAAATCTTGACTTGCTCTACCAAACTGCATTTGATGGCTTAACACTGGCAAAGTTTTACTGTACTCAGGGTAAACATGGACCTTTTTTTTGAATGAGAAGAATTGTCCTCAATAACTATTATTAAATAAATGGCTTGGCAAATTAGCTTTTACTATAGACTTGATTATGTTTCTTAATGAACCCAACCTTAAGTAACAAAACAAACAATGCTTATATATTTTCTGAGCCCAAACTACGGTTCCAGAAGCATTTTGTAGACCCTTATTGTAAGTGCAAAAAAATTTTGCTATTTCAAAATCCACTTAACTGTGCAACTGAGGAGCTTACATCTGACCCTGAACTGGAAGTGATAACTCTGCAGTGTACTGATATGACAAAAGGTAAATATTAAGAGAAGAATCTCTAAGTGTCTTCTAAAAGATGAATATGCTCCATTAAAGTCATATGCTTACAGATTGCTCAAGATAGTAGTGCCTATATGCATGAAAGAACATTTTCAAAGATGAAATATGTAAAACTTCATTTTGATCGGCAATATTAGATGACATTTATAAATGATTGGTAAGGAACACTAACTTTGAATCTCAATTAAGAAAAATGTTACTCCCTCAAAAAGAATGTCATTCATCTCATTAGTAAACCTATATTACAAAACACTATACTCAATTGTTATTGCATTTTGAGTTTTGTCAAGAAAAATTTTGTGGAAATTTGGTTTCCCTCTTTTTATATAACTAAATAATATGCTCAATTTTGCTTTTTGACCTGCAAAGTCTAAAATACTATCTGGCCTTTTACAGAAAAAGTATGCCAACTCTTGCTCCACGTCATACATAAACCTAGTCAAAAATTCTTATTTATCATTCACCATTTGCATGAGATTAAAGAAACTAGAATGTTAGCAGATTTCCACACACTCAATTAACCACACACCAATGAAAAACGTGGTAGTCAACAATCTAAAATACAGAAAAACTACAAATACTCTATTTTCCTTCCATCTCTAGATTCACCTTCAATTCACATAGACAAAACTTAATTTCATGAACATATGTGCTATGGTCTGAATGTTTGTGCCTGCCCAAAATTCACATGTTGAAATCCCAACCCCCAAAGCGACATCAGGAGGTAGGACCTTTGGAAAGTGATTAGGTGATGAGGATGAAGCCCTGCAAAATGAGATTAATGTTCTTATAAAACAATCTTCAGACAGCTCATTTGCCCTTTGTGCCATGGAGGTTTTAGAGAGAAGAAAGCTATCTATGATTGGGTCCTCACCAGACACTGAATCTGTTGGCAACTCAGTCTTGGATCTCCCACCCTCCAGAACTGTGAAAAATAAAGTTCTGTTGTTTATAAGCTAAGCTACCTAGTTTATGATTATTTTATTACTGCAGCCTGAACAGACTAGGACTATATGAAAATTTGATTTGTGGAAAAAAGGTAGTTTCTATATCAGTAGTAATATTTAACCCCCTCCACAACACATGAAGTACCAGAATGTTCACAAATCAATCCTACAGAGAAAAATAAAAACCCTCCTCCAGATATAAAAATACAAGCATGCCTATCTTATCAAACTCTACTTGCTTGCTAAGCTTAAATAAATTTTAGTCTAGACATGGGCACACCTAGATTTCCATTTCATTTTCCTTAGATCATTATTCTTAGAACGATCCTATCATTGTTTAAGTAAGTAAGATGAGCATGTCAAGGAAGGGGACAGGGAGACCACAATATTTTCAGAGTTTCCTAGTCTCATAACTAAGACTCCTTAATTCTGATTAAGACTAAATTATAGGAATTTCTGACAAATACTGATTTTATAATACTTAAAACTTTGGGACTAGAGAGCAGCAGTATAAATAAAACACTCATAAAATGTTACATGGGCCGGACACTAAAAAACAACAACCGGGAGGGAAAAAAAACATGCAAAACCCCCCACCTAAACCAAATAAATAAAGGAAGCCAAATTTTTCCACAGGCATCTCAAGTAATACAATTTGGTATTGAAACGGTAAAAGCAGCTGATTTGTAAAAATACAGAAAAGCATGTAAGAAAAAAGAAACTTCAGGCAAGGTGCAGTGACTCACGCCTATAATCCCAGCACTTTAGGAGGTGAAGGCAAGAGGACTGCCTGAACCCAGGAGTTCAAGACCAGCCTGGGCAATATGGCGAGACTTCATCCCTATGATAAGTCAAAAAAATTAGCCGGGGATGGTGACACGCACCTTTAGTCCCAGTGGAAGGATCACCTGAGCCCGGCAGGTCAAAGCTGCAGTAGCTGTAATCATGCCACTACCCTCCAGCCTGGGTGACAGCGTGAGACTCCTGACTCAAAATAAATAAATAAACTTCAGCTATAGTTTCTCAAATTAGTGATGAACATACAGCTAATGTTCTTAAAACAGTTAATATTTTGAACACTAATACATGAATGCTAAGACTAATCCACTCATGAAGGATTAGTAAATAGTTCTGAAAATAGCTGTACGGTTACAAGGCTTGAAAAATAGAAATCTTCTAAAGAAGGCAAAGATATCTGGCAAGTTCTGACATTTGAAAGACATGAACCAAAGATAACTGGAAACTCACATGCCAAAGACAGTTACAACAGTGGCACAAAGTCTTAAGAATAGCATTAAGGGGCCAGGTGTGGTGATAACACCTGTAATCTTAGCACTTTGGGAGACTGAGGTAGGAGAACTGCTTGATCCCAGGAGTTTGAGATCAGCCTGAGAAACATAATGAGATCTCGCCTCTACCAAAAAATCAAAATCAAAAAAATAAAAAAAATTAGCTGGATGGCTGGATGTGCTGGCATATGCCTATAGTCCCAGCTATTCAGGCTAAAGCAGAAGAAATAAAAAAAATAAAAAAAATTAGCTGGATGGCTGGATGTGCTGGCATATGCCTATAGTCCCAGCTATTCAGGCTAAAGCAGAAGAACCGTCTGAGCTCACAAGGTCGAGGTTGTGGTAAGCCATGATTGTGCCACTGCACTCCAGCCTGGGCAACGGAATTGAGACCCTGACTCAAAAGAACAGCATCAGGGAGATTAAGGCCCAGAAGGAACAGAAACTTACACAAATATGGGAAAGATTTAAAAAATATAATAGGAAACAAGAAAGAAGTCTTGTACTGAGTATGAAGTGGGTGTTCAGCATGTTAACAGAATATGGAAGAGTCACTAAACTTCTACTTTGTTTCTATTTTATTAAAAAATAATCACTTTCCAACTGGAAAAAGTGGAAAAAACAAGCTTTTCAAAGAGAACTAGCCAAGACTGCATGACTTATAACGATAATCTTTGAGATGTCATAGAAAACAAAAAAAAGAACTAGATTTTTTCAATGATCCAATCCTCAACAAAAGTGAGGTCTGCGAACTTCAGAGCAGTAAAATCTGACAATAAACCTAGGGGGAAATTCTGTAAGAGAGTTTCATATAAACTGCAAACATGTAGAAGAAATTATGTTTACCAGAGTGGGGTACATTGCCAAATTAACCTCATTTGCTTTACCATAAGGATGGTTTTTCAACCTTGGCTTGCACATTAGAATCACCTGAGGAGCTTTCTCTGTGGTTGGCCAAACACATATACTTTTAAAATTCTACAGGTAATTCTATTTCGCAGTCAGGGCTGAGAACCTCTTTAATAGGGACATCAGGATACCACTGCTGACTTACTGACTTGGTTTCTACATGGGATCTGAAATTTCTCTTACTATTATTATGAAGAAATGTGCTTCTCAAACCTCAGTGTACATTGGAACATGGAAATCTTATTAAAATACAGACTGATTCAGTAGGTTGGAGGTGGGGCCCGAGATTCTGCATTTTTAAAAAATCTATTGTAGAGATGAGGTCTCGTCAAGTTGCCCAGGCTGGTCTCGAACCTCCGGGCTCAGGCAATCCACTCACCTCGGCCTCCCAAAGTGCTGGGATTACAGGCTGAGCCACCGAGCCCAGCCAAGTCTGTATTTTTAATAACCCACCATGTGATGGTGGTACTGCTGAACCTAGAATCATACTGAGTAGTAAGGGGCTTGATGATAATATAGTTTAATAGATTCACAGTTGCTGAATACCTCCCTCAAAGACTATGGAGCAATGTTAACCTGCAAACAGCCCTGTTAACTTTAGCATTTTAAAATGAACCACTTGGATAAATCTACCCAAGACACGCTAAACAAATCTACAAACAAAACTAAGTTGGGAGTTAGCATAGAAGATGTATATGATAAATAATATTCTGAATTATTAGCAAACTGTGAAGATGGATTGAAATAAAGACAGATAATGATAAATATGCTACCTTAAACACTTTATTAAGGACCATCAGTGAAAATAACCCATAGTAAAAGTACAGAGTAGAGAAGAACCTGTCTTGGCAGTCCAATAAAAACAATGTCAAAGTTTTTAGCTAACACAAGCTCAATAAAAACCCTGTTTGACCTAAGAAACCTAACAGAATCACAGGTTGTTTTCACGGACAACAGTGTTCAAATAAAAGCAATTAACAGTCCTACTGAAACAGTCTTACTGCTGAGACTACATGTGGAATATCTGAAACACTTAAAAAATATCTTCAAAAGGACATGACAGACATTTGAGAAAGTATCTAGAGTGATCAAGATGGTGAGAAATCTGGGAACGCTATAAAAGAAATGGATGAACTACCTGGAGATATTTAGCCTGAAGACAGACTAAAAATGGACATAATTAAAATCTTCAGACATTTAGAGAGGTGTAACATGAAAAAGAGCACAACCATAGGGTCAAGTTAGAGTCAACAGTTGAAAAAAATATGGAAGCAAATAAAGTAAGTCTTCCCTTTGTTTTTGAGTTGGAGTCTCACTCTGTCGCCCAGGCTGCAGTGCAGTGGCATACTCACAGCCAACCCAGCAATGACCTGCTGGGTTCCAGTGATCCTTCCACCTCAGCCTTCTGAATAGCTGGAACTACAGGCGCATACTACCATGCCTGGCTAATTTTTTATTTATTGTAGAGATGAGGTCTCGTTGCCTGGGCTGGCCCCAAACCCGTGGGCCCAGGCAATCCACATGCCCCAGCCTCCCAAAGTGCTGGGATTACTAGCTGAGGCACCGAGCCCAGCCAATCTCTTTGATCTTCTATTCTGGCCTAGGGTCATATTAAAGTACATACTCCTGTAACACAAGTTATAACACTTTCTTGCCAAGACTAATACACTTAGATTGTCCCAAACCCTCACCTTTTAACTTATCATGTGCTTTACCTTTACACTTTACTGCTGGTCTCAGCCCCTTCCTAGTCTCTGCCTATTTCATTCACCCTTCAAGGTCCAACGAAATCTTACCTCCTAAGAAGCTATTACTATCTCAGCTAGCAATTTTCCATCCATCTCTGCATATAGCACTTGTCTGTGCCACTAGAGTGTCACTTCCTGTCTTCCATGTTGTTTTATATTTTTGAAGTGCATGTATCTTCTCTTCCCAAGTAGTTTCCTTTAGGGAAAGAACCAGAATTATAGTCCCTTTAAAACTAGTGACTACTAGCAAAATACCTTGCACACTGTGGATACTTAAATGACTGAACCAAATCCAATGTAAACACTGAACTTATTTTCCTTCATAATCTGTCTGAAGCAGTCCTGTCCAAAAGAATTTGAACTATATATGTAATTTTTAAATATCAAGCAGCCACATTAAAAAAGTAAAAACACGTGAAACTAATTTTAATATAGCTCATTTCCCCAACATAATCAAGGTAACATCATTTCAACATGTTATCAATATGAATAAAATCACTGAGATGTTTTGTATTTTTTGAAGTCTTGGAAACCTGATATGTGTTTTATACTTACAGCACATCATAAGTTGGATGCTAAACTTTCAACAGATAAAGTGGAATGTAGTTCTACCAAAATAATAAAGTTGTGTTTAGCGGAAATATATTTTATGCTACTTCAGTTTAATTTAAATTAAAAAAGTTAAATTTCAGTTCCACTAACCACATTTCAAGTGTCCAACATTCACACGTGGTTAGTGACTACCATATTGGACAGCACAACTTTAAAAGTATTTTATTACAAGGTAGAGAAATCTCATATAAGGAAAGAGTTTCAAATGTTCCCAATATATTATCCACGCTCTATAAACCCATTAATTGTACATCCCTTTTTTGTTTCTCAAAAATAAATAAAAGGCTGGGCACAGTGGCTCACTCTTGTAATCCCAGTGTTTTGGGAGGCCAAGACAGGAGGATTGCTTGAGGCTAGGAGTTCGAGATCAGTCTGGGCAACATAGCGGGATCCCTTACCTACAAAAAATAATTAGCCAGGGATAGTGGCAAACACCTATAGTCCTAACTACTCTGGAGGCTGAGGACTGAGGATCATTTGAGTCTAGGAGTTCAAGGTTACAGTGAGCTATGATTGTGCCACTACACTCCAGGCTAGACCCTGTCTCTAAAATAATAATAATAATAATAATAATGAATACACAAATATACATGGGATAGATAATTCTTTCCTAGGCTCAGCAATCTTCAAGATTCACTCTTTACCTTTTAGTACTTCTATAATTTCCTACATGGAAACTACAGACAAAAACATTATACCTCCATTCAAAACTCTCCTGACACTGTGATTATTGAATCCTAAACCGCTCCTGCCTGATAAGCTTGGATTCCATTTCACACAAGAGGGATTTTAAATTTTAATTTTATTGAATTCAAAATCTTTACAATGAGACATACAAAGTAACATGTGAACAAATCCAAACTACTACTACTTCCATAATGGTATACTGCTTTCCTTTCCCCTACCCTCCCATATATATGCCAGAGAAAAATCAAGGAAACTATTTTCCTCACATAATATTCCTGTCCCATACTTGTTATTTCAAAATTGCAAGCAAACTGGCAAGGTTTCATTAGTTGTCAGAGGACTAAGGGGGAAAATCTAATTTGCTTCCCCACTTTTGCCCAAAGCCTCCATCCTTTCTGCCTTAATTCTGCATCTCCCCTGAGCTGGGAGAGGGGTTCAAGAGATTTCAGCATTGGCAAAGCATCTCTACCCTACAGGAACATTTAAGGGGTGGGTTATGGCTGTAACACCTGCAGAGGTCCTCTGAACTAGAAGTAATCATATTTGGAAAGAAAAAGGAAATTCTGAATGCAAGCAATGCTCTTAAATGCCTTATAAACTAATCTTACTCTCATACACCCAATGAGTCTGGTCTCATTTTAAGCAGTCCTTCATTACATAAGTGGCATAAAATGAAGAAATGTAATACATCTAAACCCCAAGTTTTGCCCCAGGTAGATGCAATGCCACTACTGCTTGCTAAATTAAAAAAAAAAAAACATTTTAAAGGTTAAAGCATGCCAAAGATGTCAGGGAAGTATAGTCCAAGTGACCAAATAAAAATCTTTCTTCATTTTGGTGTCAAAGTATTAGTGAAGAATTCTTAACAAAATAGGCCTCCAGATTCTACTTTAGGGTGAACAACACTATGGTACATTTCCTAACTAGTAAGAGGAAAAAAGAATCCTTATATACTCCTGGGGACTCCTCCAACATTATCATAAAGGAGGATTATAAGTCTATTTTAATTATTTCACTTTTAATTTATAACATTCATGTGCATAAGTCAGAATTGTGGCTTGAGCATATGATTAGCATCAGTCATTTTTAAACTTGAATATTTCTGAGATTACTAACAACATATGGTAATTTGAAGAATGAAAAACAATTGTTCTGAAATAACTCAGATCTCTCCCTGGTTAGATGCAATATTCAACACCCTATAGTTACACAGCCCTTTCATCTATATTTCATTTCATTCTCACAACAATCCCATGAAGTAGAAATCATCTCTACTTTACAGATGAGAAACAGAAGCATGGAGAGAATAAGTGATTTATCAAAGACCACGTGGCTAGAAAGTTGAAAAACGTATTAATTAAATCCAGGTCTCCATCAACCGGACTCCACATCTAGTCAACTGCCTCACACTATATCTCATGACTCTATACCAGGGGAACTCAACCCCTGGTCCATGGACTGTTTGGAACTGGCCACAAAGAAGTGAGTGGTGGGCAAGTGGAGTTCTGCCTCCTGTCATATCAGTGGCAGCCATTAGATTCTCATAGGAACATGAACCCTATTGTGAACTGCACATGCGAGGGATCTAGGTTGGGTGCTCCTTAGGAAAATCTAATGCCCGATCAGCTCCCAGTCCCATCCATGGAAAAATTGTCTTCTACTAAACCAGTCCCTGGTGCCAAAAAAAGGTTGGGGGCCACTGCTCTGTACTTTAAAACACATTCCTTCAATCCCAATAGGCATGACTAAACTATTCAATGTCACTGTGAGCTTTTTATAGCATGTTTATTTCTTGTATGAAAAACTCCAAAATGACAAAACATCTTTTATAAGCAGCATGAACCCAGTAGGACTTACATTTAAGTAAGTCAACTTTTAGTATTTTTGTTTTAAATACAGTTGCACCTTAGATAAATAGCACATTTTATTAACCTTATTTCTTTAGTTCTTTGTGCCAATATATCCAAATCCATTCCTGGAAACAAGGAGGCACATTAGGAAATTTTCCCAGTCATTTCAAAAAACTACTCATTTGGTAAGTGAATGGGACTGTATCAGATAAATGTAGTTCTGGAATAGAAAGGCTAGCAAGAACACCATACCTGAGATTTGCTCAGTAATTAGGGAATTTTAAAACAGATTTTATTCACTTTGAAAATTTTAAGGCACTGTTAATAATCTCAACTTCTCTGTTATAATTTTTTTTTTTTTGAGACAAAGTCTCACTTGCCCAGGCTGGAGTACAGTGCCATGATCCTGACTCACCACAGCCTCAACTTCCTGGGCTCCAGGGATCCTCCTGCCTCAGTTTCCAGAGCAGCTGGGACTACAAATGAGTGCCACCACACATGGCTAATTTTTGTATTTTTTGTAGAGACACGATCTCACTATGTTGCCCAGGCTGGTCTCAAACTGGGCTCAAGCAATTTTGCTTCGGTCTCCCAAAGTGCTGGGATTCCAAGTGTGAGCCACTGTGCCTGACCTTAATTATGTTATATTGTTAAGGTAAAAATTCACTTAAAACATATTGTTCAGTATTGCCCTCTAGGTATATGGGGTGAAAAAAAAACACTGCTCAATAACTAATGGGGAAGAACACCTAGTACTAAGTATAAACATATACTTTTTTTTTTGAGTCAAGGTCTCACTCTGTTGTCCAGGCTGGAGTACAGTGGCACAATCATGGCTCAACATAGCCTCCACCTCCTGGGCTCAGGTGATCCTTCTGCCTCAGCCTTCTGAGTAGCTGGGACTATGAGTGCATGACACCATGCCTGGCTAACTTTTTGAAGAGAGGGAATCTTGCTATGTTGCCTAGGCTGGTCTCGAACTCCTGGGCTCAAGCGATCTTCCTGCCTCAGTCTCCCTAAGTGCTGGGCTTATAGGCATGAGCCACTGTGCCTGGCTGCAAACACACACATATTATATTTAATGGACATACTGCATCATAATACCGAATCAAGGAGACTTACAGCATCAAAAAATACTGTTAACAAAACAGACTCACAAAACTAAATTCTGAAACATTAAGTCAAATGCTTGTGTAAGTATCAAAAAGTAAGCCACCTCTACTAAGTCTGAAAAAAATTACTTTTTTAAAAACAAAAGGGGGGTTGGGTGGGAGGAAGGAATTAAGGTCACATAACATCAACCAACTACTAAATTACGCTGAGCACTTTTACCATGCATAAGTGTGCATTCAAGCTCCAAACTCAAACCCAAAGTTTTAAAGCAAGACATGTCAACTTTTTAAAAATCATGGGTATCAACAAAAAAAAAAATGTCACGTTGACAAAAGAGGGATAAATCATTTTGTTTTCAACAGAGCCTTATTAAGAACCTCATAAAGGAGATAAGAGTTAGTGATATGTGATTCTTGGTACCATCACCAAAATAAAAAGTTAAATTGGGCCAGGTACAGTGTGGCTCATGCCTGTAATCCTAGCACTCTGGGCGGCTGAGGCAAGAGGACTGCTTGAGGCCTGGAGTTCAAGACCAGCCTGGGCAGTACAGTGAGATTCCACCTCTATTTACAAAATTAAATAAATAAATAAAAGTTAAATCACAAAGAACTGCTGAATTTGAGGTCAGAATATACACTATCATCATATATGCAGGCATCAAAAGTATTGGGGATTCTTCATATATAGACTGTTTAATTAAAACTTTATGGCAGTTGTGACAAATAAATGGTTTACAACTAGATAGATTTTTTATTCTATACATGGGTAGCGGGGTGGAATTCAACTCTCTGATAGGAAAAAGACACTGAGTTCTAGTCTTGGGCTGTAACTTTGCTATATGAATTTGGCCAATTCATTTAACTTCTTGTGCTTCAGAATTTCCCATCAATATTAGAGTGCTGGATTAAACCATGGACAGGGTATCTTCTAGCTCTATGAATCTGTGATTGTGAATAAGATATAATCTAGGTCACATTACAGTATTAAACCACAAAAAAAAAGCTTAGGAAACAACATGAATAACTAGGATATAAGCTGAGAAGTTGTGCTTTTCTCACGACCATTTAACTCTTTATGCCCGTCCATCTCCCTTTATGTGACTATTTTGTCTTTTTAAAAACAAGTATAAAGCATTCTTTTTAAAATCTAGACAGGGTTGATGTTTCACTGTCTTTCCTTATTGCAGAATACGGCTCACCAACTACACAATTTGTTGAAAATTTCCAATAGTGCCTATCAGAGGATGCTACCAAGGCATCCACCACTGATGATGCTACTATAGTACTAAGAAATTATAAAATATTATCTGAATGGCAGTGTTAGTTTAGCCTCACTTATATCCTTCTATCTTTACCATTTGAAAATAACAGCAGAGAAAAACCAAAAAGATTCAGGAATGTTCCTCATGCATCTACTGACTTGCAGCTCAAACAATCTTGACTACTACAACCCTCTAAACAGTTAAATCAAAAGAGTATTAAAAACTTCAGTAAATCAAAGGACTGAAGACCATGCCAAATGCTGCCAATTTTAGGATCAAGTTAGTTAAAAAAGGAAACCATTATGATGACATTTCATCTCATTCAAGTACTTTAATTTAGACAGTGAATTTAATCTTCAATTACCCATTTCATGTTCTTTTATTATTGAGCCACGTCACTAAATTAGAATTTGGTCTTATCCATAAACTCAATTTTGACTTGCTTCTCTCATTATTCCCAAGTTAAAAAAGACTCAAAAACCCAAAAGGTCATGTGCTTATTTTAAAAAGTTATTATTGCAAAATCACTGATAACTGAGAATGTTGGTATTCATTGGTAACTAAGGTACTATTTTAAGAACATAAGATTTTTCTATCAAAAAAACCAAACATTTCAAAAAGAGGCAATTTTTAAAATTAAAATCACTTGACCAAAAAATAAAATTTTATCTACACCAATCACTGTTATATTATTTGAGGAAAACACTTTTTGTATTTAAGACCAAACATGCTGACAACTGTCCTTCCAGAACATACACATTTTCCCATATAAAAGAGGAATGAAGAAGGGGACCATGTATCCCTGGTTTGTCCAGAAAAGTAATTAATGGTTTACAAGTGTGCTAGAGTAAATATTAATATGGCCCTCTTTCACTCTCAAAAGTGTCCCAGTTTAGATAATTTATATGGTCACCTTAGTTTTATAATTGACATTAAAGGGAACTTTAGTAGAAAAAAATATATATATATATATGGAAACTGTAGTTAACTCCCTTCTTCCAACAGTCAAGTGGAAATCAAGAAGAAAGGGACTTTTTTCATTCCAGAAAAAATTGAAAGCATCAAGCACAAATATCTCCCTTCTCCTAGAAAGTACCATGTTCATCACTACACAAACACCATTAGACTGTCAAATGTTATAACAGCAGTTCAACTTGTAGTTGTGAAATTACTTAAAGAGGTCCACAAATCTATATAATACACCAAGCGCTACCTACAGATATTCATCTCACACATATGTAGGTGCTATTTTAACTAATGAAATTAAAACCTTAGGTTGGAGTACTAAAATATGAGAAAATCTACAGCAAAAATACTAACTAAGTATTTCAGGGGGAAGTTCATAAATATTCCCAAAACTGAGGTGTATTTATTAAAAACAAAAACACCTCAATTGATGAATTGCTTGGTTATCTGGGAAATTTTCATGTACAAGGTTAAGAAAAAAATGAAGGAAAAAAATGGACACAGAAGTATTATTGCTTTTTTTTACACTGTTTACCAAAACTTCAATGTATTATGTAAACTGGATACTTACTGAAATCAATGGGCCATAGGTTTTGGAAACCTTTATATTATAAAAAAGTGTTAAGAAACAAGACTAACAAAAGAAAAATTTGTCCCTGCCCTAGGCAGTGACCCAAAATTCTAGTATCTCATTGGTCTGGGTCTAACAGAAGACTTATCACTTTCTAATTTGTTATTCACTCTACAGTTAATCAAGGGAACAGGAAGCTGATCAGTGATTTGCTCTATTTCCAATCCACCAGGGCTATGAAAAAATTAATGTACACATGCTATAATTCCATAGACACAGATTCCCCACTGACCTACTATATTATTTAAGGCCTCAATACATGTTCACTAACTTGAAAGATATTCTAAAGTATTTCTTAAAACCATTTCTGATTTTAAATTAAGTTTATCAAATTATATCAAGAGCACTAATCACTGAAACTGGAATTGTAACAGACAAAAAAAGGGGAGGATTACTAGGCAAGTCTCACCTGCTTCATAAAGATTACCCTTTTTTAGTATTAACAAAAGTTTTTGATGCAACAAACTACAGATTTTTAAAAATTATAATCTTTCATTTTTATTGCCTTTCCTATCTAACTAGACAGTAAACAAGTCTAGAGGCATTAAAGTTTAGTGACTTTAATGTCAGACAAGCACGGGATAAAATAAGGGCTCCCCTACTTACTAGCCATTTAACTGAAGACAAATTACTTAACCTCTGTGAGTCTCAGTTTCCTCTGTAAAACAGTCTTCATGGGGCTTTGCTGTGAGGAGTATAAAATAATGCATGTAAAAGCACATGACCTTCATCAGAAGTTAGTTATTCATTTTTGCTAAAGTATTCATCCCAGTTTTCCCAGGACATTCCAGGTTTGCACCTGTTGTCCAGGAATAATGATTAATAAAGTCCCTTTTGCTCTTAAAAGTACCTGGTTAGGGCAATAAATTATGTGGTTACCTTAATGATGATGATGATAATGAGTTACTACCAATTAAGAGTATCATACATCAATTATGACTTTTTGAATCTTAAAGGAAAAAAAACAAACACTACACAAAATAATGTAAGATTGTATTTCTGTGAGGTAGTCTACTGACATTTCATTTATCCAATAAACACTTAAATGTTATTTTGTTTGTTTATATTCATGTCATTTCAACAATGGTTTAAGGCAGTAAATTTCTTTTTTGTTCTTTCTGTTCTATACAGGTATTGGTAAACTTCAGACATTATTTTAAAAAGTAATATTCACAGATAAAGCCACTGGTGAGTTCCAGGTACCCAGAAACATTACCCTTTGAATTCCCAGTGAAAAGTAACAATTTTCATCATGAAGAATGCCCAACATCAACTAACATACATCAATGAGCCCATCCAATTACAGGGCCTGCAAAACAGAACAATAAATATTTGTAAACATGCATTCTACATATAAATCATCAGGAGACGCAACAAAAAATAAATTACCTGACTGTTATGACATAGTATTGAAATACAATAAACTGGATTTTAGTTTTCTTCACTCTCTGCTCTAGAAAAAAAAAGAATCCATTATTCTTCCTCTTTTATAAGATACACATTTTCTTTGAAATAGACACATCCTAAAAAATACACATCCTATGTATTTTAGTTACACACATGCCATAACCCAACTTAATTCAATATTAGTATATTTGGGGACACCAAGGTCAGAAGGGACCAGGAGTTAGATAAAGATTTCCTTTAAAGGCTGAGAGGTGATCTACTTTTTAATATAAGCTTGCTTAAAATAGGCCTTTCCTTATCAGACCAGTAATTAATTTTCAGAATCTGATAGTCACTTTCAAGGGCTTATTTGGCAAATTACACTAGCCTAAGGCAGGAACTGAAGTACTAAAAATCAACAGGACATCTTAGGTCAAAAAATGTTTGTAATATTTTTCAGTAAGAAGAGACTATCCTAAAACATTATTTTAAAGCGTTTAGTTTAGTCTTTCTGGGTACTTAATCTATAGTTCTACGGTTTAGAAAATTGATGGGGGGTCTATAACTGCCTGTCTGCTCTTAAGTTCTCCAGGATGGACATAACGTACCTAATGGGGTAACATGAGTAGTTATTTTGTCTATAATCACAAAGAATGAAATAAATGATTAGTAGTAGCACGTTTATTATTTCTTTCCCCTTCAATCAGCCAAAAGCACTGTGGTTAATTCTGATTCAGGAAATGCAGGCTCCTTACTTCCAGCAAAAAATTATTGTGGGGCCTTGCAAATGGTGGCTGACAATCTGATATAAACACTTCCTCTTGCCCACAAACGAAAAAATGACCTAAATAACAAGTCTGCTAAGGCTCAGATTCCCAGACTAACCTGTGGAATAAGTATGGTGAAACTGTCTAGGGAAGGAACGTGGCTGTCTCCTCCATCTTGAAATTAATCAGCATAAGGGAAAAAGGGACTGAGTATTCAGGAAGCAGAAGCCCAACCGGTTAATACTAGTTACTAAGCTATGGCGTACGTGGCAGGTACCGCCCGCAGAAGCCGAGACCCCTAGGCTGTTTTATTTTGGGGGAGGGGTTGGGTTGTTGGCAGATTAAATGGAAATTAACTTGAAAATAATTTGGCCCAATTCCCACCCTCACCCAGGGAAAAACAAAACGCAATGGCTTTACCCTCCCTCTTGGTGGTGGTGGCAGTGGGGGAGAAATCCTTCCAGAGATACCTGGCAAAGGATACGCCAGTGTTATTCAAGCAAGGGAGTAAACCACATTTGCCTCAGATACACAGGGAAGATGTCATCGGGGCCCCAGGGGGCGTCTAATTGGTAATGCCCTGCAGATGGGCTCAAAATGGGGCTTTGCAATCCGTGGAAATCTAAAGGCCCAAGAGTTCCTAGGATATAACTTAGGGAAGCCTGATTTTTCCCCCCTTTTCCCAAACTAAAGCCTGCCATGTAAAACGCGGGAGGCGAGGGAAGTCTACTGAGAACAGAGAAGAGAAAAACACGAGACATTCTAGGATTCTCACGCCCGAGGCCAAAACTCGAAAGCCGCCTCCCCCGATTTCCTAAGGCTCCGGAGGGCCCAGGCAGCAGCTCGCGCGGCCACTGAGGGAGAAGTACTACCCACCTCCTTCCCCTTCTTCAAAGAGCCCATCGACTATACCACCCAACTAAAATGGCAGCGGCGACTACGCCACGGAGCCCCCCACAGCAACGGGCCTGGGGTCCGGAGGCGGCGCTGAGCCTCCGCCACGACGCGTCACCCGGGCCATTTTGAGAGAACGCGGCAGCCGCTGCTTTGCTGTCTTCCCGTCGCTCTACATTCATTTCTCACAGGATTCCCAAGTCTTCACTTACTCGATTTTTGGGTCAGGATCCCACTCGGTAGGCTTGACTGCCGCTGCCGAGGCTGCTCCGCGCCTCCTCCCCTGCCGCCGCTCTCAAACCCGCCTCCGATGAGTCGCTGGTTGAGACCCGCCTCTAGCCCAGCGCCTGCTCGGAGAGGTTGCTCAGGCAGCCATTATCTTCCCCATTGTTACCAAGCGGCGACAGGAAACGACTGCCCACAACAGGAAGTGATGATGCCGCGTCCCTGCGCCGCAGCCCGGCTCCCAGCCTGTGAGCCAATCCCAGTCTAGTCCTCGAAAAGGCTCGGCGGGAGGAGATGGGGACGGCAGACGACGCGGCAAGGCGGGCAGCGGTTTGGAAAAGGAAAACTGCTATGACGCCTACCATGTGACAGGCCCCACCCTCCTCCGCCATTTTGAATTGTGGCGAGAAATTCGTGTTCTGAGAATTGTGGGAACCTTCGCTTTCACATTTTGAAAACTGAAGGACGTCACCATCTGGCTGCTTGAAGCCTTTTTCAGAGAGTGAGAAATGTGGTATTAGTCTAATCTGGCATCGATTCACACAATCCAGACAAGTTCATACAGCGTCCTACGTTTTATTTAACATATATTTATTGAGCGCCAGCTGTATGTCAAGCGCCGCTGTAGATGCCGAGGAAATTAAAATAGACCAAAATTAAGAACTAGGAAATTAAAATAGTTCAAAATCCCAGTTCTCATAGATCTTTATACTCTATTGGGGGCGGTGGACAATATTTTAAAAATAAATATATATCGTTAGTTGGTGATAAATGCTAAGGAGAAAAATAAAGCGGGGAAGAAGGACGGGAGAGTGCCCTGTAGGGGTAAATGGGAATTGCAGTGAGGTCTCTTTGACACGGTAATTGTAAAAGGGTGGGAAAATCTGATAACATTGGAATTTGTAAAAGGACAGTTAAGGAAGGCGTTTCTTAGATGGCAACACCTGACGGAATAGAGGGAATGCGTCACACAGCATGTCACAGTTAAACAACCTTACCCAAGTTTTTAAGGTATTTCTGTGTTTCCCATTTTTGTATTTTCTGATAACATGACAGCAACGCTGGCTTTCTTACTATTTCCCCAACAAACTTAACTTGTTCCCACCTCAACTATTTTACCTAGTCTGGAATATTTTACTTTCACATGTGCTTTAATCATCCAAGCTTCATAATTATCACCTCCCCAGAGAGGTCTTCCCTAACCACCCTATCTAAAATAAGGACTTTCCCCATTCCCTTGCCTGTTTTATTTGCTGTAAACAATCTGAAAATATGTTTGTTTATGTTACCCTTTAAGAGCAACAAACCTCTCTGTTTTATTCACTATTGTGTCCCCACGTAGTTGGCCCTCAAATAGAGTATTTGGAGAAAATTCCCCCTTCAGCATGGACGTTATATCAGCTTAAAATATAAGTAAAGGATTTCACTCCAAGCAGTTAAAACAGTATCCCTCATACTTACCTGCTCAACATCCCAGCAGGCTCATTGACATTGTCATTTGTGACAGTGTGATGTATGATTTAGGTACTGTCTCTATTCAGTTTTTGTCTTATATTACATAATCATACACTAGAATGTTTACCTAGACTGTGTAAAATGAATCCTTCAGTGGCCTGCAATTACCATTGAGCCTGATAGTCAATTTATGACAATATTAGCCATTCCTTAACATATTATTGAGGCATGTATGGCTTAATGTAAAATATAAAAGAAGTGGAAGAAAATATAGATAGATATTTCTACAGCCTTGGGAATGCAGAAGGACTTTCCAAACATGACATAAAATCTATAAAACAAAGGATGGGTAAATGACAACTTGATATATAAAAGTAAAGCTCTGAATGTCAAAGCACAAGATTAGTAAAGTTAAAAGACAAATGGCAAAAGGTAATTTAAACAGCATACGACAGCTAAGGCGTAATATATTTACTTCATAATAAAATTAAAGGATATGGCAAACTGGCAAAAATGCTATATGTATGGTAAACACTTTTGGCTAATATCACTAGTCTATAAACAGCTATTATAAATTGATTTTTAAAAGATAAATACCCCTGTTTTAAAATGTGCAAAAGACATAAATGGGCAAATAGAAAAAGGAGAAAACAGTTGACCAATAAGCATATGAAAATATGTTTCTTTTTTAGCAAATAACTTTGTACCAGATGAAATTATATTCAACCTCACTAGTAATCAAAAATGAAAATCAAAACAATGAAGTACAACTATTATGTCCCCATGATAATTTTAATTTTTTTTTACAAACTGGAAAATAAATAAAACAATAATTTCTCTTTTTTGCCTATCATGATGTCATAGATGTAAAAACTGATAATATTAAGTGTTGATGAAGATCCTAGGAAACCGATACATTTGTATCCTAGCGGTACAAATCCATAAAAGTTTTTTAAGGCAATTTGGTAGTGTGTATCAAAAGACCTAATATAAGCATACTGTTTGACCAATAAGTCCGCATACAGAAATTCATTTTAAGGAAATAAGTGAAAAAATTTGCAAAGGTGTATGTAATGAATGTACAGAGATGTTAATCACAGTGTGGTTTATAACATCGAAATATTCAAAAATAAAAAATACAACTATTCAACAATAATTAATTAAATACAGTACATCTATATAATGGGCTACTACATAGCCATTAAAAATCAATAGCTTATAGTTTGAGGTTTTACATTTAGGAAAAACAAATAGCTAAAGCCAGAAATACGTTAAGGTTACAATTTTAATGAAAAACAACAATTCACAATAGACCCTGTATGACTCCATTTTTACTTGACTGATATGCATAAGTATGCCTAGAAAAAAGTCTAGATGAGTATGCATGCAAATAGAATATGATGGAATTATCAGTCATGTTAACTTTCTTCTTTACCCCTTTCTGTATTGTTTTGGATATTTTACAATGTGCATGTATTACTTGGTATTGGAAAGAGGGAGATCCATTTTCATTTTAAAATAAAAATCTGTCTGAATTTGAAAAATGATATATTTCCCTTACCACTTATTCCTTCTATGTTTTACATATACTTTGTTCTCCCTGTATTCTTCCATGCTTTTTTATAAGCATAGGGCAGCTTACTTCCAATATCTAGGACTCCTTACTTCTCAGAACAACTTATCCCATGATGGCAGTGCCACTCTAGAACCCACTAAATACTTATGCAGATTCCATTCAACCTAATTGCATTTCCTTTCCATGTGCTTTTATTATTTATTTATTTATTTTTGTAGAGACAGGGTCTCGGTATGTTGCCCAGGCTGGTCTACTCCTGGCCTTAAGCAATCCTCCCGCCTCAGCCTCCCAAAGTGCTGGGATTACAGGCATGAGCCACTGTGCCTAGCTCCTATGTGCTTTTTATGTATGTGTGACCTTCAGATGATTTTTACCCCTTCTTGGTCAAGTGACCCTTAACAGGAAAAATTTAAAAATTCCCAATCTTCTTCTGTTCATTTCAGCAAAATCATCTACTGTGTGCTGATCTCTGGGGTTATATCACTACCTATATAAGTGGACCACAGACTAGAAGACCTGCGCTGTGGCAAGACAGACATTGAACAGATACTTATAAATGAAATGAACATTACAAAGGAAACATGAAAGTACAATGGGGAGTATATAAAAGGACTATTTAACCAAAAGAAGCTGTCATTTTTAGCAGAGACCTAAAGGAAGAACGATGGTTCGAGATGGGAGGGAGACAAGAGAGGAGCCCTGGCAGAGGGAATAACCTGTACAAATTCCCTGGAGTGATAAAAGGGAACCCGGAGAACTGAACAAATAGCTTATTTTCTCTAGTAAAGATTCTATTTTCTTTGTAGTGCTCATTACAAAGAAAGGTAATCTTGTTATTTGTTAACTCTATTTGATTTTATTTATACGTTTATAGTCTGTCATTCTTCTCGCTGGCCGGCCCCCACCCCTTGAAGTGTAAGCTCCGTGAGAACCGAGGCTTTGCCCCATCCCTTCACTGCGGTATTTTCCTGACCTAAGATACCTAATAGGCACTCAACCAATATTTCTTGATTAATTAACAAATCAGTTTGTGGTTCATATTCGAGATTTTGGATCTTATCCTAAGAGCAATGGGAAGTTGTTGAAGAGTTTGAAAAAGAGGAGCCATATGATCTGATTAAAGTTTTATTTTCTTTAAGCTCTTTGTGGCTGCTATGTGTTTGAAACTGTTTTTCTTTATGGTGGATAAGCTCACTGTTTTAAGATTACAACACTCCTTTATCTTTAAGAAACTCGACTGGTTTTTTTTTCAAGACACTCACAAAATATCTATTTAAGTATAGACACAGCCTCTAATGTCTAGGGAGCTTTTTAATGTTTTGAGTAAGAACACTGGCCAAAATCAATTCAACCAGAAAACGAATGCTGCCTCTTAATGCTTCCATTATGCCAAAGTTCGCTCGTTTAGGAGTTCACAATAAAATGCAAGATATGAACAAATTCGAAATGTTTTCTTCAGTTTGCCCTAAGTAGGGCAACGACAAGATGAAAGGATAAAACTGAAAGATAATCAGTGATTCATTATTCATTCAGTTAAGTCATTCATTCAACAAATATTTAGTGTATGCCATAGCTCTTTGCTAGGCTGTGGTCTCTAATCTCTGTCCTGAGCAAGTTCACAAACCAAGAGAAGAGAGGCATCCTGGGAGGATATAGTTTTATTTACAGTAATTTTGTAAATGTATGTGGAAGCTAAAGCTGGTGTGTTGGTTCTATTGTAAGGGTCCAGGTTTCATTCTTTAGGAAGTCACTCACAATTTGTATTTGTAGAATGTTAGAGGTCTTAAAAATAAAAGATTAGGGAATAATGCACACAAAGCATAAGCGTAAAGCCCTTTTATTTTCTATCATTTGTAGAAGATATTTTTAACCTAAAAGTCTTAAAAATAGCATCTTGTATATTCTCCTTAGGCTAGTAGAAAAAGTACAATTGCTTTTGTTTCTAGCGGTACAATGCCTTGTTTATGCTGGTAGTGTTATTGAAAGCCTTCTAGTTTCTCTAGAGGTCAGTTTATCTCTTTGAAAACGGTATATTGTGATGTATATAGTTCCTCCCACAAATGCCTTGTAACTTAATTAACTGGGGTTGTAAAATATACTCTAGAAATAGGAAGTTTTATTGCAAGTATTCAGAATACTAGAAATAAAATATGTACTGATGTCTGGTTAATTACATTAATATCAGGGGAACTCAGAGCAGATTTACTGTCACGTCTTTCCCCCAGCTATTAAAGCAGCAATGAAAGGTTTCTCTTTAGGTACTGTACTTTATGGGAATATAAAAGTAACCTGCCCCGTGAAGCAATATCAAGTGCCTTATATATCCAAACATAAAAGTTTCAGATGGTCTGCTTTAGAAAGCACAGAGTGGTTTTCCAACACATGCCAAAGCAACTGAAAAGTAATCTTCCTGTAACAAATTAAGAGCAGTATAACAGGGAGAAGACAAAAAGCTTAGATTTATAGAAGATATATTCATTTTATCTCTAATTAGTAATCTATTTTAATAAATAGGTTCTCTGGCACTTAATTATTTTAACTGTTTATAGTAGACTAGGTTGATTATGCACTGTCTCTAACATCAAACAACTCTGTCCCTGCTTCTTATCTCAGTCCTCCTCAGTCATCATAAAGGCCTCAAGTCTTACACCCACCTAAACTTTCATTTTCACAGACTTTCATTTCAGCTTCCACTTCCATCCACTTTCATTTCCACCTGCACTGTTCTCTACCCTCCCAACACTTTCCTCTGAGTCCTCTGGGACTCTGCATCCAGTGCTAATATATTCCCCAGCTTTCTTAGTCTCTTGGTAGAAAGGGTTTCTCAGCACTTTGAAAAGCACCAGCTTCCAAAAGACCTCTCCTCCCTCAAGGACGCACCGGATGCTTAATTAAAATACAGACTGTAGGACCTGCCTTAGGATTCTGATTCAGACATTTAGAGTAGAAGTCAGGGATCTTCATTTTATTTTATTTTATTTTAATTTTTTAATTTTAATTTTTTTTAGCTGGAGTCTCACTCTGTCACCCAGGCTGGAGTGCAGTGGCACGCTCACAGCCACTGCAGCCTCGACCTGCTGGGCTCAGGTGATTCTTCTGCCTCATCCTTCCATGTAGCTGGAACTACAGGCTTGCACCACCACATCCAGCTAATTTTTCTTGATTTATTGTAGAGATGAGGTCTCACCAAGTCGTCCAGGCTGATCTCAAACCCATGGGCTCAGGCAAGCCTCTCACCTCGGCCTCCCAAAGTGCTGGGATTATAGGCATGAGCCAGCGCGCCTGGTGGGATCTTCATTTTTAAATAAACTCCAGAAGATTCAGGTGCAAATTATCTGCAGAGACATTTCTCTGAAAGATAGACTTTAGTTAAATAAATAATAGCTACCATTTATTGTGTCCCTACTATATGTCAGAAATAGGCACATTATCTCATTTGACTCACCACAAAAACCTCATGTATGAGTATTTTCTAGGTGAAGAAAATGAAGCCCAAAGCAATGAGAAACCACAGCAAAAACAACATTTGTTTGAAATCACATGACTAATAGATAAGTGCGATCGGTTTGGACTCAAAGTACATACTGCCTATAACAATCCAGATCTCCTGGCTCCTAAACCAGGTCTCAAGTGAATCATACATTTAAAAAATAGTTTCTAAAAACTGATTTAAAAGATCTAAAAACTGGTTCTGTTGGCAATTTCGTTCCTCAAAAGTTCCATATTGTATATTTTCTAATACTAAAGGTATTTCTTTTAAGTTTAGTTTCAGGTATATTCTACATGGGCAGATTTGTTTTTTTAAAAATTATTTTATTTAAAAAGTGTGGGGTACAAATGAGGGTTAGGTACATACATGGTCATCATACAGGTAAAGTGTGGGTACCCTTATTGATGTTATGTGTCCCTCCTCCCCTGGCAGTGTCCCACTACTGCCAATCCCTTTCTTAAAGTATTATCATAAATGGTCAGGGTCCACTTAGAGTGAGTACATGTGGTACTCAGACCTTTATTTCTGTGATAAATCACTGAGTGTCATAGACTCTAATTCCATCCAGGTTGTTGCAAAGTCTATAATTTTGTTTTTCTTTATAGTTGCATGTAAATGTACCACTTTTTTTTTTTTTTGAATCAGAGTCACTCTGTCGCTCAGGCAGGAGTGCAGTGGCACGCTCACAGCTACCATAGCCTTGACCTTCTGGGCTCAGGCGATCATTCTGCCTCTGCCTTCCAAGTAGCTGGAAATATAGGCACACACCACCATGCCTGGCTAATTTTTTGATTTATTATAGAGATGAGGTCTCGTTAAGTTGCTCAGGCTGGTATTGAACCTGTGGGCTCAGGCAATCCTCTCACCTCTGCCTCCCAAAGTGCTGTCATTATAGGCGTGAGCCACCATGTCCTACCCACATTTTCTTTATCCGGTCTACTTTCGATGGGCAGCACAATTAGTTCCATGTTTTTGCTATTGTGAACAACCCTGCAATAAACATGCATGTGCAGGTATCTTTTTCATAGAGTGATTTGAGTTCCTACTGGTGTGTTACCAGAAGGTGATTGCTGGGTCATATGGAAGGCCGATTTTTAGATTTTTTAGAAACCATCACACTGTTTTCCAGAGTTGTACTAGTTTACATTCCCACTAACAGTGTAGAAGTGTTCCCTTTTCCCCCACATCCTCTCCAGCAACTGTTGTTTTTTGAGTTATTGATGATGGCCATCCTCACTGGAGTTAGATGGTATCTCATTTTGGTTTAAATTTGCATTTCTTTGATGATTAGTGAGCATTTTTTCATGTGTCTGTTGGCTCGTATACCTACTTTTGGGAAGTATCTATTCATGTCTTTTGCCCACTTTTTAATATGGCTGTTTTGTTTTTTTTTTTTCCTTTCGGCATGTCTGAGCTCCTTGTAGATCCTGGATGTTAGGCCTTTGTCAGATATACAGGTGGCAAATATTTTTTCCCATTCTGTGGGCTGTCTCCCCATTCTCTTGATGGTTTCTTTGGCTTTGCAGAAGCTTTTAAGTTTGATGAGGTCCCACTTGTCTATCTTAACTTTTATGGCCTTCACTTTTGGAAAGTTGATCAGGAATTGGTTGCCTATTCCAATTTCTGTAAGTGTTTCCTACATTTTCTTCTAGGATATAGTTTGAGGTTTTACGTTTAGGTCTTTGATTCATTTAGAGTTGATTTTTGTGTATGGTGATAGGTAGGTGTCTTGTTTCAGTCTTCTGCATGTGGTCAGCTAGTTTTCCCAGCATCATTTACTGAAGTTTCTCCTCTCCCCATTGGTTATTGGTGGAGGCTTTGTTGGAGATGAGTTGGTTGAGGAATTGAGATTTTGCTTCTGGAATCTCTCTCCTGTTCCATTTTTCTATATGCTTGTTCTTGAACCAATACCAAGCTGTTTTGATTATTGTAGCTTTATAATAGAGTTTAAAGTCTGGAAGTGTGATACCTCCTGCTTTGTTTCTTTTGCTAAGGATTGTTTTGGCTATTCGTGGTCGTTTATGTTTCCATATGAATTTCTGTATTGTCATTTCCAGGTCTGAGAAGAATGATGTTGGTAATTTAATGGGTATTGTATTGAATCTGTAGGGGTCTTGCTTTTGCATTAGCTCTCACAATCTCAGACTTTTAATTGTGAGAGTGCCTAAAACGTTTACATTTAGTGTAATTATTTATATAGTTAGGTTTAAAACTATTGTCTTGATCTGTATTTTTTTTAGGTCCCATCTATTCCTTGTTCCTTTTCTACTCTTTTTATGCCTTTGAATTGAGAACTTTGTTCATTTCATTTATCTCTTCTACTGGCTTATTGGCTATAATTATTTGCCTTACAATTTTAGTAGTTGTTTCAGGAGTTACTGTTTATATCCTTTGCTAGAAACATAAGCTTTGTAAGGAAGGAAATTAATGTGTATTTTAGTCTCTGGTGTACCTTGTATTTATAATAGTGCCTGGCACATGACAGGTACAGTACTCAATAAATATTTGATCAATAAATGAATAAACAGAAAAGCCAAATTATAGGTTACAAGGTATAAGGTTAGAAACCATCAAAAAAGAAGGAATATTAAAGTTCATCCACTTAAAATCCAGTTAGATCTGATTATCAAAAAATAACACAAAAACTCTAGATAGTATATGGCAATATACACATACAAAGGTAAATAAAATTTATAGGTTCTGTTTAAAAATATTTGATAGTAATGAAAATGAACCAGATACTATAAAGTATTAACGTGAATTTTATAGGAATATTCAACCTATCCCCAAATCATTAAAAAAAGTAATCAAGTAAAATAAAATAAGCTAAATTCAAATTAGGCTTGCTAATGAAAAAATATAAAAAGAAACAGTGATTAAAAATATAAATAAATATCCCCTATATCACTTAAATTTTTTAAAAATTGAAAGAGTAACTACAATTAAATTGATAACAGCCACTTACTAAGAATCTAAGGACAAATAGCCTATATTATACTCTACACTATACTCAGTTCTTGCTCTCATACCCAAATTTAAAGTAATGTGATGAGTTATAATTATGTCTGTGGAGAGTAACACTATCTGCTAAAACTAGGATTCTCTGTTAAATTGTCCGTGGTGAATGAGAGACAAAGAAACAGTGATACTCTGCTAATTTCTTAAACCTCACGAATCATCTGGGCTTTATAGGCCTAACAGAACCAATTTCTCCTTAGTAGGTAGGGTAGGTTTCATGTTGAATCTTAGCATTTTTAGGAATGTGTAGTTCTGAAAAATCACTATAATAAGAGAAATATATTAAAATATATCTAAGCCAAGAATTAAATGCAACCCAGGACAGCAGAAGTTGTCTAAACAAAAAAGAATACCATTGGTTCATCAAATATTATCGTTCAAAAATTTACAATAACTCAAACTAAAAATTCTTCTACTACTTTTAACTTGACTTTAACTAAGTTTAAATAACATATTACCTGAGAGATTTCCTGTTGATATACTGTAAAATGCTCCTTGTTGATCTGTGGGAGGTAGAATGAAGGTATGACTTCAGTGTCCACAAAGTCCAATCCCCATGTTTTTGTGAAGAAGTCAGATTCTCTTTTTGCTAATCTAGGATCATTTAATGCTGCTGGGAGATTTACTTTGGAATGATATATAGTCCATCTATGTTGATCTGTAACTAGAGATGGGGCAACACATAAACTATGTAAATCACCTGCAAAAAGTAAACAAGAGAACTCTGTAAAGTTGGTTCCATATTTGAAAATACATACTAGAAAACCAAAAATGCTTAGATTCTATTTTACACAAAATAACTGAACTATCTCTTCCATGGTAAATGATTTAATAACAACCAATCTAATTAAGCAATCTTCAGCTTCCAGTATTAATTAATTACTAGGGGTATGAAAAACATACACAAGATAAAGGATATATAAAATTTGAGGGTTGTGGTTTTAAGGTGGAGAGAATGGTCTTTCTTTTTTTTTTTTTCCTTGATCTTCTATTTCTCTATCACTTTTTTCAAAATAAAAACTCTCCTACCTTCTATTACATATTTTCTAACCTGTAATACCCCAGTGTTTTTTAGAAGCAGGCTTTTTTCTATTGTATTATGGCAGGCACTTCTGGTTAAAATATCCTTTGTTTGGCTTATAATTAGGTGACATAATGTTGCTTTGGCATTAACCACAGAGGAAAGAAAAATATATGGTCAATTCTCATTATTCACAGTAACTTTGTTCTATAAAGTCACTGCAAATAATTAGCGAGTACTGAACCACTGGTCATAGGAGAAATAAAGGGTGAGGTTCCTGCAAGTCTCTGGTCACAACAGTTTCATCAATGGACATTATGTAACCTTGTTTTGTGTGTGTTTCTGTTTGAAGACACCTTATTCAGTATATACCATTGATTCATTAACACTGAACTTGTGCTTAACAGCACTATAACTCATGCTGAACAAAGCTTACAATAACACATGTATTTTCTCCATAAGACTCATCAGCCTTATTGCACTTAGGCGCACAAGACAGCACTTCAGCATTTTAAACAGCAAAATCAGCAACAAAACATGTGGCACTAAACAGACCACAAAAAGATCACTTGTTTATATTAATAGCATGAGAGCTGAAACAAGAAAGCAGAGCTTTGCCTTGTTCAACCTCAGCTGGAAACGTGTATCAGATAACTCAAATTTTTCACTGTTCTGCACATGTCTGCAAAAACTTCCACAAGTATTGATTTTGGAGTTACAAATAAATTTTAAGGAGTAGAACTTGCAAACATAAAATCAACAAATAATGAACATTGACTGCATGATGTTTTAACTGAGCAGCTTTCAATCTGTACCTTACTTTCAATCCTTTTTCAGTTTATATAAGTAATGTATGAAATGCATGAAAAGAACTACATTCCAATTTCCCAATCATTTCCAGTAATTTGGAAATAACTTACTAAGTAACTTACCTGGAAATAACTTATTCCCCCAAGTTTTTCATCTCTTTAACATCATAAGATTTATTTTTCTAACGTAAATAGATGAAATCTGACAACCCTTTAAAAAATCCACACACACAAAAAATACCTGTGGGTTCCTTGGGACACACATCTGGCAGTGACTGCATAGGTCGAACATGTTTTGTCGGATCTACCTCTTTTTTAAAGAAAACATCACTGCTGCTTCCTTGAGGCACTGGTGAAGAACTGTGGCTTGAAGCCATTGCATAAAATCACCTCTCAACTGAAAATAGGTAAGAAACAAATAATAATTAAGACACTTAATACAAATAAAAATTCCACCTGCAAGTATTATGCATGTCATAAACTTTCTTTCAAAAACAGAAGCATCTTTCAAAATCCCTTAAAGTATTAGTAGGCAATTTAAATGTCTGCTACTAATTGTGAATGTTGATAATATTTAGCTTGCTAAGAACGCTTTTTGTCCTTGTTTTTAAAAAAATTCCCCCCAAGTGAAACATCCTTACTTAGTCTTTTATCCAAAGTACAAAAGATACTAATGTATGTGTGTGTGTAATTTTTTTTGAGTTGGAGTCTCACTCTTGTCACGTAGGCTGGAGTGCAGTGGCACACACAGCCACCGCAGCCTCGACCTACCAGGCTTAGGCGATCCTTCTGCCTCAGTCTTCCAAGTAGCTGAAACTACAGACGCACACCACCACGCCTAGCTAGTTTTTGTGATTTATTGTAGAGACAAGGTCTCACCAAGTTGCCTAGGCTGGTTTTGAAACCCCAGGCTCAGGCAATCTTCTTGCCTCAGACTCCCAAAGTGCTGAGCCACTGGGGTTACAGGCTGAGCCACCACACCCAGTCTCAAATATATATTAAAGATGAAAACATTCCATTCATTCAACAAGTACACAATAATTATGCACTACAGCAAAATGGATAAGTGCATGGGCTTTTGCAGTCTGCCTACCTTGGTTTATATTCCAGCTTCACTAATCAGCTGTATAACCATAAGGAAATTTACCTAAACTTTGTGTGCTTTTCCTTATCAGTAATGGAGATGAAAAGAGATCCCATCTCATAAACATCTTGTAAGAATTACGGAAACAGATATACATAAGCATTTAAAATAATGCCTGAGTCAAAGTTAGTGCTGACAGATGTTAGATATTATCATTATAATTATTATTACTATGTGTCTGCCACATAGTAATATAATGATTATGAAATCATTAGTTAACTACATTATTTTAAAAAGAAATGTCATTCTTCAAGGAGTTTGTAATTGCATTATGTAATCAAAACAAATGTATATAAGCAAAACACAAGTTTACCTATGTCTACATTTTTTAATAAGAGCTGAAAGAATTTGTTGGACAAGACAACATAACATAGGCTATAGTGTCAAGTAAAACTGTTTCAGTATACATAGCAATACTGAAACCGGATGCTGAAGAATATATATTATTTTATTATTGAAAAGTTTAGCGATCACCTCATCTAAGTTCTCTCATAGTAGAGATAAATATAACAAGGCCCAGGAAGATTATGTGGTTTAAAGTAAAAACAACAACAACAACAACAAAACCCAGTTACAAAATCTGGTTAATAGACTAATAAGAGTGGGAAATATAAGGTTGGGATCCATGACACATAGTTTACCCTCTCTAACTTTCCTCTGGTTAGCTAGAAAGCTAAAAATGTCTATCTATCTCAGTACTTCCAAGGCAAAGGAAACATAACTAATTATACCATTCATTGAAACCATAAGAAACAAGATACTAAGAAAATGCACAAAGATAAATACCTTCCTCAAGGTCCTTAAACGTAAAGCATATCATAGCATGAACAAAAGTTAAGAAACTTGGAATAACAATTCATAAAACTATGGAACTGACTATAATGAAAACTGACCAGGCTACAGTGAAATGTTTGCATTGGTAAACAGTGACAAATAAATTTACACTTATACACATATACACAGAGTATGACTAGACTGCATGTGGCAATCTAAGCAATAAGGAATCATCAGAGGTTGGGGCCAAAAGAGTACTGTGATGAAAATGATATTTGGGAAACTTAATTAAAGCCCTCATTTGAAAGGCATCATTGTACTGTTGCATTTATCTTCTTTCTTTTTTTTTAAGCAACTACTGCATTTACATTCATATACATTAAATGTATGCTTGTTTCTGTATAAAAACTTATACACATTTAAGAGATACCAATTATCTGAAGGATAAAAAACACTGTGTAACATAAAATCCTGTATGTTTGGTGAACACAATTCTAAATTTAAGATTGACTCTGTTAACTATTTTGTTAAATTCATCAAATACAATGGCTAAAATAAACACTTTTTTTTTTTAGAGACAGGGTCTCCCCCTCTGTTGCCCAGGCTGGAGTGCAGTGGCGTGGTCACAGTTCACTGTAATTGAACTCCTGGGCTCAAATAACCCTCTGCCTTAGTCTCCTAAAATGCTGGGATTACAGGTATGAGCCACTACAACTGTCCTAATTAATATGTTTTGACACTTAAAGTTGCAAGCCACAGATATGTGGAACATGTATTTAGGTGAAACATCCATTGCTTAATGTCAGATACATTAGATATTCATTCCAACGATAGTATACTGCTATCTCAATTCATTCTACTTAATGTCATGTTGTTTTTACAGACAAAAAGAAATCCTAAGTACCATTTTAGGAACCTAGAAATACTTAGGGAAATGGAGGATTGTAGAAAAATATTTCTAGACTCCTATAAGTTATTTCTGTTACTGCAGGGAAAAACATACTGGATTTACTTCCTAAAGATTCTGAATTGGAAATATACGCACATTCTCTTTTTTTTTATACACCACATACAATTCTTATGAGGGAAAATCTGTAGCTATAAAAGGATTATGTAAAACTAAGAGACTGCCTATATGGGTAAGCAACAATTTCCAACCATTTGACCCTCCAGTCCCTTCACTATCTAGAGTTTATTATTAAGAAGATCTCTCTACAGTAGAAAGCATGAAAGTGCAACCAATGATTTCTGTTGGTACAACTTAACTAACCATCTAGAAACAAAACTGGCATTCAATCAGTAGTCACCTGTAATGAAAAGCTGTAAATCACTCTACCTTTCTTCACATGGTAATCTCCTTATAATTATAATACTATTATTATAATACTATGCTCAAATATCTTCTCTTGAAGCCTTCTTTGGCTTCTCACAGTCACTCTATGTATTTCTCTTTTTTCACTAATCACACTGAGGTTTTTGTCTTCATACAGGTTTATGTTTCTGTTTTCTATGTGCCTAGCACAGTTCCTGTCATACAGATAATATTTTATAGATGAATGAAATGGGTGGTGTGTAGAATATATCAAAGAGAGAGAGAAGGCAATTAGTCAGACAGCTATCAATGATCCTTGAGTAATAAAAGCATGGATCTGGGCCAATAAGGAAAAGAACAGACTCATCCATTCCAAAAGAAAGGATTTACAAGGGTAAGTAAATAAAAAAAGATTTGGTTTTCTTTCTTGTAGTTCAAAATATCGTAAGTAAAAAGTTGTTAAAAACTTCTTTTGAAAAGGCCTAGAAGCAATGCTGTAATCCCCCACCCCCAACCAAGCAATGAGCACACTAAGTGTCCAGAACTTTGTTTATAAACACCATTTCCAACGGAAAGAAACCAGGGGCACTTTAAAGAAATATCTAACTCCAGATCTGGAGCACAGAAAGAAGAAGTCTACCCTGCAAATGCTTGTTGTCAGAAAGCAAAAGTATGATTAAAGACCAGTAGGGTCTGTCAGAAGGACAAAGGACCAAGTTAAAGGGGCTTTCATTTGACACATTGGGATAGCTTGAGCGTGTCTTTTTTAAAGTAATGAAGTATAAGGTTGGGTGAGGTGGCTCATGCCTATAATCCCAGCTCTTTGGTTGCTTGAGTCCAGGAGTTTGAAACCAGTTGGGCAACATATCAAGACACTTGCTGCTATAAAAAAATTTTTGGAAATTAGCAAGGTCGGGCGCAGTAGCTCAAGCCTGTAATTCCAGCACTTTGGGAGGCCAAGGCGAGAGGACTGCCTGAGCCCAAGGGTTTGAGACCAGCCTGGGCAACTTGGTGAGACCTCATCTCTACAATAAAATAAAAAATTAGCCAGGTATGGTGGCATGTGCCTCTAGTTCCAACTACTTGGATTGCCTGAGCCCAGTAGATAGAGGTTGTGGTAGCCATGAGATTGCCACTGCACTCCAGCCTAGATAACAGAAAAGACTCCGACTCAAAAATAAATAAATAAATAAAAAGGAAAAAAAAAAGGAAATTAGCCAGGTGTGGTGATGTGCACCTACAGTCCCAGCTACTCCAGGGGCTGAGGTTAAAGGATTCCTTGAGCACTGGAGTTCAAAGCTGCAGTGAGTCATTATTACACCACTGGACTCTAGCCTGGGTGACAGAGCAAGATCCTGTCCCTAAAAAAGAAAAAAAGAAAAAGTAATGAAGCGTAACATATTGAATAAATAAAAACTACTAATTCCACAGTGATACTTAAGGGGAAAAAAAGATTAGGAAAAGGGGGTGGAAAAAGAAAATATCTTCTTTACTAAAGAATACTATAAAAAATGCAGAAGGAATGACTGACTTAGAAAATCACTTTTCTGCAACCCCCAATATAAAAACTAATTCAGGCAAAAATCACCAATGTATGCCAAAGGTACCAGGTGAAAGGATGTTAAAGACAGAAAATTATCATAGTGCTAAAGTATTACACCATAGTTCACTTAGCAACACGAAGGGAAAGATGTATCTTTAAAATGGAAGGATCTGGCTGTCACCGCCTTAAATAAATCAAACTTAACATCACTGATAATATCAGGACAACTTATATTATGTAATTCATTAAATGAAATAATATGAAATAAATGTCATTACCTATGAAATACTCTCACCAAAAATGTTTAACTCACTCCAATCAAGCCTCTAGACCAGGGATTAAGTTTTATTATCCTGTGGATTCCTTTGACAGTCTGGTAAAGCCTACAGACTCCTTCTTAGATAATGTTTTTAAATGCATAAAATAAAATACAAAAGATTACAATGGACAATTACAGTGAAATATAGCTACCAAAATACTTTTCCAAATTGTAATATAGTAATACTTTTGCTTCTTAATATGAATTTAATAACTACTTTAATTTCTAGTCAACAAATGAGTATAAATAAGAGTATACCTGAGTATTTAATATACGAAAATACCTGAGATTCTGTTGGCGAAAAGTACTGTAAATATACTGTATATGCTGTACCCATGAAGGATTTCCTATATTCATTATGAAAGGAAATGCTAAAATCCAGTTAGAACAGGGTTTCTCAGTACTAACATTTGAACTGGAAAACTCTTTGCTGTCAAGGGCCCTCTTACACATTACAGTATCTTTAGCTGCATTCCCTGGCCTCTACTTGGTGCCAATAGCTTCCCCTACTCACTCAGTTGTGACAATCAAAAATGTCTCTAGACATTGCTAAACTTCCAAGGTTGAGGGAAAAGAGGACAAAATTACTCCAGTTGAGAACCATGATTTCGAGATAAGTAAAAATAAAGTGATAATTCTTTCCCCATTTCAAGTTCACAGACGTCTTGAACTCTGTCGCAGAGCATATGCAGTTTGTGAACCCATGGTTTAGTAATCCTGCTCTAACCCTACCTTCAGTTTATAGGAAATAGAAGTTTATAGGAAATATAATAAGGTTTAAACCACAACATGGGGAAACAACCAGACACATTGGAAATGTGAGACATTCTATAAGAAATATGGCCTGGACACTTAGCCATTTTAAAAAGGTGGGAAGTTATTCAAGATTAAAATAAATAAAGCTAAAGGCAATATGTAAGCCTTGAATGGATCCTGGTTCAAAAAAAAAAATTGCTTTTACTACATCTTGGGACAACTGGGAAATTTTAAATATGGACTGGATGTTAGATGAAATTTTGGAATAATTCATTTTTTTCGGTATATTAATGGTATTGAGATTTGGCAAAATGTCCTTATATTTGGCACAGGAATAAAATATTTAGAAGTAAAGTATGATGTCATGTGCAACTTACTCTCAAATGATTCAGCAAAACAATATACATAGATAAAGCAAAAATGAAGAATGTTAAAAACAGTTTAAGTGAAATGTAAATGAGTGTTCCATGTTTTATTCTGTCATTCTTCAGTATATTTTAAAATGTTCACAATGAAAATCTGGGGCAAAGAAATTTATATTAACTTGTCAAGTATTAAAGAAAAAAATTGCAAAAATGAGTATCAGAAAAAAGGAAAAACATTCAATTTGTAATTGTTACTTAATCTACCTCAAGATGGCATTATTGTACAACTTCAAATAAGGGGGAAACCATCAATAGCTTTCAATAAAATTTTTATGTTGCAGAAGAATAACACTGTATTTAGAATCCAGAATTCCTTAAAGTCTGAATGAGAAGGCAGCTGAGACAGAGAAACACTTGTCATAGGTATTACCCCAATATCATGCAGACATTTCTTCCCTTATTTCTACACTGTAACTGCTTACAGATGACACTGATATTACAAAATCATTTATAGTCAACTATGAGTTATCCATGAAATTGCCTAATTACAGGTAAGGCAATAGCAAAAGTCTTTTTTTTTTCTCCCTACTATTCCAATCCATATAAAACATCTTCCCAGAATGGTTAACATACAGATATATAGACTAATCATTTTACTTTCCTTCTATTTATCAAAAGTCATATCCTATTTAATAAAGTCTAAACTTGCCTGCCCTCTATCATGCTTCTATCACACTGATCTCCTAATTGGTCTCTTTGCTACCAGTCTAAGCCATTCTGCACACTGCCTTAGGATTAATCATCTGGAAAGTTTCCATCCTGTCATATTCATTACTTCCCAAACAAATCCAAAACTTTATAAGTTCGTACTCAAGACTTTTCACAATCTAGTACTTATCCTCCTTTTTAGCCTTATTTCCTTTTACCTTTAGATAACTCCAGACAGGCTGGCCTAATTATCCCTTTAATTAATCCTGTTATCCAGGCTTCCTCATCTTTGTTAAGGCTGTGTGCCCTTCCTGGAATACTCATACCATCTTTTTCCCTATCTAATGCCTCTTCTTCCTTCAAAGTTAAGTTTCATTTCTAGCTTATATATCCTAAGAAAACAAATACACACACATTTGAATAGAATAAAAATAATCCTAGCATTATTTTGAAGAGTAAAAAGGTTGAAACTATCTGATTTTTTTTTAAACATATTTTTTATTTTAAAATTGTGGGATATGGTTAAGGATTAGGTATACAAATATGCATTGTGCAGATACCCTGGTTGATGAGGTATGCCACCACCCATCCCCAGACAGATATTGACTACCATTAATCCCACCTCGCTTTCCTTCCCCCCCCCCCATAGTTTCCCGCCACTGTCAATCCTTTTCTTATAGTATTACGATAGCTGTTCAAGGTCCACTTATGAGTGAGAACATGTGATACTCAGATCTGTTTCTGTGAGAGATCACTCAGTATTATAAACTCTAATTCCATCCAGGTTGCTGTAAAATTCATGATTTTGTTCTTTATTATGGCTGCGTAATATTCCATTGTGTATATGTACATTTTTAAAATCCAGTCCTCTTTCGATGGACAGCATGGTTGGTTCCATGATCTTGCTATTGTGAACAATGCTGCGATAAACATATGTGTATAGGTATCTTTTATATAGAGTAATTTGAGTTCTTCAAGGTATATTCCCAGTAGGGGGATTGCGGGGTCATATGGAAGGTCAAGTCTTTAGAGCTTTTAGGAATAGCCACACTGATTTCCACAGAGGTTGCACTAGTTTACACTTCCACCAACAGTGTAGAAGTGTTCCCTTTTCACCACATCCTCTCCAGCATCTGTTATTTTTTGAATTATTAATAATGGCCATTCTGACTGGAGTTAGGTGGTATCTCAGTGTAGTTTTAATTTGCATCTCCTTAATGACTAGTCAGGTTGAACATTTCTTCAGATATCTGTTGGCCGCTTGTATATCTTCTTTTGAGAGGTGTCTGTTCGTATCTTTTGCCCACTTTGTAATGGGGTTGTTTGTTTTTTTCTTTTCAGCACGTTTGAGTTCCTTGTAGATCCTAGATGTCAGGCCTTTGTCAGACATGGAATTGGCAAATACTTTTTCTCAGTTTGTGGGCTGTCTCCCTGCTCTCTTGATGGTTTCTTTGGCTTTGCAGAAGCTTGTCCGTTTAATGAGGTCCCACTTGTCTATCTTATCTCTTATGGCCCATGCATTTCGGGTTTTGCTCAGGAATTGGATGCCAGTTCCAACTTCCATAAGGGCGTGTCCTGCATTTTCTAAGGTTCTTATGGTTTGAGGTTTTACATTTAGGTCTCTGATCCATTTAGAGTTAATTTTTGTGTATGGGGATAGATAGGGGTCTTGTTTGAATCTTCTGCATGTGGTCAGCCAGTTTTCCCAGCACCATTTACT
>CAUYQG010057395.1:0-12517 GCA_963574415.1 Tarsius wallacei
CGGCTACTTGGAAGGCTGAGACGGAAGGATCACTGGAGCCCAGCAGGTCGAGGCTGCAGTGACCGGGAGCGGCCACTGCACTCCAGTCTGGGCTACAGAGTGAGACTCCAACTAAAAAAAAAAACCCCAAAAAACAAAAAACACACACACACACAAAAGAAGAAGACAGCAGTTGCAAGTGACCACAGCCACTGACAGTAGAAGACACTTCTGTTACCAGTGAGGCACTTAAAGCAGTTTAAAAAGCCTCTAAAAAACGAAAGAAGTGTTTTTTTGAAACTCAAACTCATTGTTTGCTCAAACACTCAACACAGTGTTATCTGGTACAAACATTACTGAAGGTTCTATATTTCATGAAATGACAACTAGCCTTTAATAGTGGCAGTTATTTTTCATATGCTGGTTTTCTCAGACTTTGTAGAAAAAATGAGTATAAAATATAGTTTTCTTTTGATTAAATTTTGGGCCATATTGATACTTCCCTTAAATAACATGAGGTCACTATGAATGACTAAGTATGGAAATTTTCACCTTCCATAGTCAATGTCAATACTGTAATAGTAACAGGAAATACTGCCATATGTCAAAATCATTTTCATAAACCAAATGTGGGGATAACACAAACCCAAGCAAATGTGATGAAGAATACAAACTCTCAGTCACTCACAGTCTAATCAGCTGTACCATGGGTTATTTGCAGTAAATCTTGTTTAAGGTCTTACTAATATTGGTAAATATCCCATATTGACAAAATCACTATTTCTGGTTTATATTTGCTTAATTTGTGAATAATAGAACAGAGGTCCTTTAAAGCAGTTTAAGCCAATGAATTTAGTTGTTGCGGTTGTTGTTTTTTGAGTTGGGGTCTCATTGTCACCTAGGCCAGGGTATAGCTGTGTGATCATAGCTTACTGCAGCCTTGAACTCCTGGATTCCAGCAGTCCTCCTGCCTCAGCCTCCTGAGTAGCTGGGACAACAGGAGTACATCAGCATGCCTAATTTCTAACAAAAATTTTAGAGATGGAGTCTTACTATGTTGCTCAGGCTGGTCTTGAACTCCAGGTTTCAAGTGATCCTCTCACTTTGGTCTCTTGAGTGGCTAGGATTACAGGCATGTATTATACCAAGCCCAATTAATTAGACTTTTGTTTTCTGTTCAACTTTGGGAGAGCTGACAACCATAAAACCATGTACTAGTGGTAATAATTTACATAAGAGATTGTCCTTACTATCTCTAGCATGACTTCAGTCACCACTTTGCTGGGTACTTTATTTTATTTTAAGTGTTGTGAACCCAACACATACGTTTCTAAATAAAAGCAGAAACACATTCCAAACTAGATGACTGTGTAATAATATGTAATTCCTATTTTCCAGTGTTCCAAATATTTTCAAGATCGCCTATGCTCTATGAAAAGGTACACTAGTCGGCAGCCTTGTTTTCTCCTTTGTAATAGCCATGGCTAGAAAAATTAGCATTTTTGACATTCAAGGCTTGATAAAAAGCTATGGAAAAGCCATAAAAAATGATTAGTCCTTGTATACCACCTGCCTTAAAATTATATATACTCAACATAAAAACTTATTCCCAATATTAGGCTTTAGTAAACTATTAACTATTATGAGCATTTAAGTTCAATTATTGTTCAATTAGACTCAATATTTATATTTCATACATAATTATACACACAATTCAGTTTTTTAAAGTTTTAAAAAATCACTATGTGTTGCTCCCACTAAAGCAAATAAATATTTTTATTTTTTAAAGCATTTAGACCAGTTAGAGTATTAGTTTCAAATTAACCTAAGGGAAATGTAGATTGCTATCTATAAATAAGAAACTAGTAATGATATGTTATCATATAATTAATCACCAATTAATATTCTGCCTTTGCCATAATATCTACTATTTTGGAAACTATAATGCAAAGTAATTCCATGACTATAACATTATAGTTTAGGGTTATGTTTTGACCAAGTCTTCATCAGCAAATAAATGATAAGAATGGTCAGTCTGGGCACAGTGGCTCATACCTTTAATCCTAGCACTTTAGGAGGCAGAAGTGAGAGGATTGCCTGAGCCCAGGGGTTCAAGACCAGCCTGGGCAACTTGGTGAGAACTTGTCTCTATAGTAAATCAAAAAATAAGCTGGGTGTGATGTTCCATGTCTGTGGTTCCAGCTACTTGGAAGGCTGAGGTGGAAGAACCGCCTGAGCATAGTAGGTTGAGGCTGTGGTAGCTGTGAACTTGCCACTGTACTCCAGTCTGGGGTACAGAGTGAGACTCCGACTCAAAAAAAAAAAAAGGATGGTCAATAATACTATAAAAACAAAGCTACAATAACAGATTAATTATCTAAAATTCAGTTCAAACTAAGGTGTGTCAAAGTGCTGTACAGTGTAGATACAGCATACAAAAAACCAGTAATTACATAAAATCTAAAACATGCTAGATATAACAAACACTAAACAATCAAAAGCAACTTTGCTTATTTTTATATTTTTGAAAACTTAAATGATCTGATGTCTAGGAATTTAAAAAATAATGGCACTTTTTTTTTGAGTTGGAGTCTCACTCCGTTGCCCAGACTGGAGTGCAGTGGCCACTCCCGGCCACCGCAGCCTAAACCTGCTGGGTTCCGGTGATCCTTCCGCCTCAGCCTTCCAAGTAGCTGGAACTAGAGGCGTGCGCTACCATGCCCAGCTAGTTTTTTGATATATTATAGAGATGAGGTCTCACCAAGTTGCCCAGGCTGGTCTCAAACCCCTGGGCTCAGGCAATCCTCTTGTCTGGGCCTCCCACAGTGCTGGGATTACAGGCTTCAGCCACCATGCCCAGATCAACAGTAAGCCACAAATTAATTTCTAAAATCATGTTTGAAATCCAGGTGAGCTGTAAAATTTAGTAGAAACTGTTAGAATATGTAAAATCAGTGAGATACTGGCGTCTTGGTAAAGCAGTTTTATAAGCAGATTGTAAACATCTAAAATTTACAAATATTCTTATTCAATATGTATTTTTTTAAGAGATGGGGTCTTGCTCTGTCTCCCAGGCTGCAGTACAGTGCACAATCATAGCTCACTGTAACCTCAACCTCCTGGCTTCAAGCAATCCTCCCCCTTTGGCCTTCCAAAGTGCTAGGATTATAGGTGTGAGCCACTGTGCCTGACCTTCATTCAAAATATTGAACAATCAGTATGAGGGGCCCCAGCAAATCAAACCAACTTTGGCACCCACACGGGTGTACACTGACAGGATATCAACATAAATATATTTGATTAACTGTTTAATTTCAAGTTATTAAAGTTCCAGTGTAAGGAATGATATTTGTCTGGTGCCACTATGTTTAAAAGTCTGATTGAAGCCCAGGAGAGACGTGGGGGAATAGTCACACAGACTGAAGACAGGAGGCAACCCTCCTGCTGTGGATCATTCTCTCACTGTCCCTGTAAGCCTGTCAGCAGGAATGGGCTTAAGCTGCACTATCGCTAGAGGATGCAATGGCAAAAATACACCTAAAATTAGGAAATGTGAAAGGAAAAAAGAGAATAATGTTTATTATTGCATATGACATAATCCTCACTGCCTGGCAATACAGACATAACCTTCCTTGGAGTCCATTCAATGACTGTTTCTTAAACACCTATCAGGTGTTAGGCATGATGCTGGGCAAGGGGATATAAAGAAAAGAGACTGGTCTTTCATGAGAAGAAAGTGAAGGCAGATGCACAAATAGGTCAATTCGAGGTGCACAATAACCAGGGGACTCCCACCACAGAGGAGATCCTTTTGGCACTGCAGACCTGAAAGCTTAAGATGTGCGGGTCTCACAGCACATAGAGCCAGGGAGTGTCTGAATTCAAGTCAGACCAGGTGTGTCTGAATTCAAGTCTCTGATGTTACACACACAACACGCACTCATAAGTATATCTCCAAAAATCAATGATAAGTAATGCTAGAAGGCACACTTTCTTGAGAATTTAAAGTTTTAACTTTCAAAGAACAACAATACACTATCAGCATTGAATGACAATAGGCTTAATGATATTGTTGAGATTAAAAAACAAATCCTGAGCCGGGCTCAGTGGCTCAGCCTGTAATCCCGCGCCTTGGGAGGCTGAGGTGAGCGGATTGCCTGAGCCCGCGGGTTCGAGACCCGCCTGGGCAACTTGGTGAGACCTCATCTCTACAATAAATCAAAAAATTAGCTGGGCATGGTAGCGCGCGCGCCTGTAATTCCAGCTACTCGGAAGGCTGAGGCGGAAGGATCGCTGGAGCCCAGCAGGTCAAGGCTGCGGTGGCCGGGAGCGGCCACTGCACTCCAGTCTGAGTGACAGAGTGAGACTCCAACTCAAAAAAAAAAAAAAACAAATCCTGGAATCTCTATCTCATTCTAGGCTCCTATAGCCAATTGAAGCATTCCAGACAGGCTTGGCCAGAGAAGCTTCTGGGTGGAGACAGAACTGCAAGCTAGAATTAGGGTATCTATGTGAGTTATCACTGGGAAACATTTATCAAGATGTGTGGTCAGCAGTGACCAAATTGCTGGCAATATTTGCCAATGTCACTCATAGGCCTGCCCACTGGCAATGGGTTCTGGAAAGAATCAGGCAGACTGAGATGTGTTCTTCCAGAGAGACAAGGCCAGATGGCTGGAAAGCACAGCTGAGGCCTGGCCAACAAGTAAAGGACATGGCTGAATCTTTGATCTTACAGAGAGACAGGACTGGTTTGAGATAGTACCAGGAATTGCAGCTAATAGATCTTGTCGTCCCAACAGGCATTTACAGGCTTTTCTCCCTGGGACAGTTCAGATACTAATAATTCAATAGGGGAGGGGGCATATAATATCACTAAGGATACCTGATCTTAAACCAGGCAAGGTGAGAACCAATGGGAAACCCAAACGTCACCTGTATGTAGACCATGCATGTACCTAATCCTGACTTGTACCCCACATCTTTAAAATAAAAAAAAAATAAATTAAAAAAAGAATTCATTAAAGGTTAGCTAGCTGCTACACATAATCCTCAAACAACCTCATAGTAATTGCATTATTATCCTCATTTTGACAGATTAGAAAACTGAGGCTCAGAGAGGTTAAGAATCATATCCAAGGTCATGGCCAAAATTGAAGCCTAGGATGGCTAGCTTGAAAGCCATGAAAACATAAGATTTAGCCTTAGTATGTGTAATTTTTCATAGTTGCAGTAATGAGCAACTATGATAAGGTGTGAAAGAATTTAGCTTAGGTTAAGACAGACTTACATCAGGACCTTCTATAGACTATTCAAAGATTATTCGCATGCTATAAAAGCAATGAGTAACACTTTTTCAAGTATTAGAAAGCACACAAGAAAATTATTAAGCACTGTACCTTTAGGCTGGGCACGGTAGCTCATGCCTATAATCCCAGCACTTTGGGAGGCCAGCGTGAGAGGATTGCCTGAGCCCGCTGGTTTGAGACCAGCCTGGACAACTTGGTGAGACCTCATCTCTACAAAAAAAAAAATTAGCTGGGCATGGTGGTGTGTGCCTGTAGTTCCAGCTACTTGGAAGGCTGAGGCGGAAGGATAGCCTGAGCCCCGCAGGCCAAGTCTGCGGTGGTCATGAATGTGCAACTGCACTCCAGCCTGGGCGACAGAGTGAGACTCCGACTCAAAAGAAAAGAAAAAAAGCCAGGCTTGGTGGCTCAGCCTGTAATCCCGAGCCTTTGGGAGGCTGAGGTGAGTGGATTGCCTGAGCCCGCGGGTTCGAGACCTGCCTGGGCAAGCGAGACCTCATCTCTACAATAAATCAAAAAATTAGCCGGGCGTGGTAGCGCGCACCTGTAGTGCCGGCTGCTTGGAAGGCTGAGGCGGAAGGATCGCCGGAGCCCAGCGGGTCAAGGCTGCGGTGGCCGGGAGCGGCCACTGCACTCCAGTCTGGGCGACAGAGTGAGACTCCAACTCAAAAAAAAAAAAAAAAAAGAAAAGAAAAAAAAAAGGACTGTACCGTTTATTTGTAATGCATTGATCTTGTCAAATGACTTCAGAAATCAGACTTATAACTCATTGCCTATGGAGAGAACTATCTGACAGAGGAAAAGAAGACAAGTTTCTTCCTCATAATTTATAGAAGATGAACTATTTTAAAACATCCAGATCATTTGTAAAGGCAGATGTTTAATAGATGCCTTAAATTCTTGTTTTCTTAAATTTGCTATTGTTTGAATACTATAGTGATCTCTGCCATATTTATTCTAAGTTATTCAAAATTTATGATAATTATTAAAGCACAAACAAAGAAAACCTATCTCCTAACTTCTGGTTGTTCTTATTAACTCATCAGTGATCAATTCCTACTGTAGACTGACCTTTTTATACCCACCCCATGGTAATCAGAAGTGACTTGCTGAGGTTCTAGGGAGGCCATTTGTTCTGCCAGGTGCTTATTCTCGTCCTCTAGAGTCTGCAGGCTGTGGGTTAGTATATCTATATCTACCTTCGAAAAACAAAGAAAAAAAGAAACTGTTTATGCCAGATCCAATAAATATCACCTTAGTTTTAAAATGGCAATTGTAACCGTAAAATGAAGGTATCTAATGGACATGTTCTCTTGCTTCTAAATGTAGAGATTTGACCAGTTTCATTAGCTCCATGATGTTTTAAGAAATTTTTTCCACACCTCATCAACAAGGGTACCTGCATAATCAACGTTTGTATACCTAACTCTGAGTCGTACCCCACATCTTTAAAATAAAAAAAATTTTTAAAAAACCTTTATTCTCTTTTTCCCCTATTTTTCAGCTTTTCTAGTTGTCTTCAGCAAAAGGATTATTACAAAGTATACAACTCCCCTTTACCATAAGTGAAGGTCCTTCTGATGTTTGTTATTCATTTATTTATGAATATAGATGCAAAAATCCTCCACAAAATATTAGCAAAATGAATTCAGCAATATACAAAAGGATAACAAGTCAGGACTAAGTGAATTTATTTCAGTAATATGAAGCTTGTTGAATATTCAAAAATCAAACAATATAGTTCACCACATCAACAAACTATAGGAAACAAAAAGCTTAACCTTCTTAATAGATGCAGAGAAAGCATTTTGCAAAATTCAACATAGATTAATTTTTTTAAAACTCAGCAAGCCAGACACAGGGGCTCACGCCTACAATCCCAGCATTTTGGGAGGCTGAGGTGAGAGGATTGCCTGAACTTATGGGTTCGAGACCAGCCTGGGCAACATGACAAGACCTCATCTCTACGATAAATAAAAAAAATTAGCCAGGTGTGGTGGTGCATGTCCATAGTTCCAGCTACTTGGAAGGCTGAAGTGGAAGGATCACCTGAGCCCAGTGTGTAGAGGCTGCAGTGGCCATGAGTGTGCCACTGCACCCTAGCCTGGGTGACAGAGTGGGAGACTCCGGCTCAAAATAAATAAAAGACCTCAGCAAACTCACAAAGAAAGGGAACTACCTCTAGCTGATAAAGTGTCTCTACAAAAATCCTACAGCTAATAACAATCTTAATAATGAAAATCTCTCTACCTTAGATTGGGGGAAAGGCAAAGACACCTACTCTCACCATTCCCATTCAGCATCATATAAGAGGACAAAGCTGTTGTGATAAGGCAAGAAACATAATAAAAAGTATTAAGATTGGAAAGGGAGAAATAAAACTGTCTCTATTCACGACACATGATGGTCCACATAGGAAATCCCAAAGAATCGACAAAAAATTACTAGAATAAGTGACTGTGACGAGGCTGAGGGAAACGAGGTCAAATCTATTGTATTTCTATATATTTACAGTAAAAATTAGAAATTTACATTTATAAAATGTCATTTAGAATAGTACTGAGACCATGATTTGATATGCTGAAAAGTATAAACACTATGAGGAAAATAAGAGATCTAAATACAATGAAGAGATATATATGTTCAAGTAGTTATGTGTCGCATAACAACATATCACATATCAAATGATGATGAGAGAAACAGGCTACATCATATAGCCTAGGTGTGAAGTAGGCCATACTGTCTATGTTTGTGTAGGTATACTCTATGATGTTTGCAACAATACCACCTAACGATGCATCTCCTAGAATGTATCCCTATTGTTAAAGCAATGCATGACTGTAGTAGAAGATTCAATATTGCTTATAAGTCAACTTTCTAATTTCAACTGAAATTCCTGCAACATTTTTTGTAGAAAAATAAGTTCACTCTAAAATACAAGAGAAAGCCAACCAGGTGCTCATGCTTGTAATCTCAGCACTTTGGGAGGTGAAGGCAAGAGGATTGCCTGAGTCCACGGGTTTGAGACCCGCCTGGGCAACATAGCAAGTTGCAGTTCTAGCTACTTGGAAGTCTGAAGTGGAAGGACTGCCTGAGCCCAGTGGACCGAGGCTGTTGTGGCCATAATCGTGCCACTGCACTCCAACTTGGATGACAGAGTGAGACTTCAACTCAAAAAAAGAAAAGAAAAGAAAAAGTCAAAGAGCTAAAATAGCTAAAACAATTTTGAAAAAGAGCAAAGCTACAAGACCATACCTAATTTCAAGATTTGTTATAAAACTATATTAATCAAGAGTTTCAAATTGGAAAAAGGAAAGCATATAACTAATGGAACAAAATACAAAGTCCAGAAACAGATCCACACATTTATAGTCAGTTGATTTTCACCAAATGTGCCAAGACATTTTGAAGGAGAAAGAACTGTCTGTTAAAAGATGCTACTAGAAGAGTGACACTTGTTGAATATTCAAAACTCAATCAATGTAATTCACCACATCAACAAACTACAGGAAAAAGAAAAACATATAACCATCTTAATAGATGAAGAGAAAGCATTTTACAGAATTCAACACAAATTCATTAAAAAAAACTCAGCAAACTAACAAAAACTTTCAAAAATCCTCTCTTCCATGAAGAGTAATGAAAGTAATGAAAATGCCAGCAAAAATGGTCAGAAGCAACTTTTTCAGAGCTCCAGAAATTAATATCAAATAATAATCTAGGGAGTATTTATTAAAGAAAAGTGACTGAATCTAGGTAAGAAGGGTAAGCTTTTGGTGTTCTAACTTGCCTCTTTCAACTCTCCATTCTCCAACTCTTGCAGTAGCTTTGAAAACCCAAGGCTTGGCAGTCACCAGAGCTGGAAGGTCAAGGTTAGAGCTCTTTCAAAGCCTCATTTCCAGGGAACTGTCGTTATAAGACCTGTCTGGTGGTTTCCTGAAAGACTTCTCATATAAGGTTGTCTTTTTTGAGCTGACTAGGAGTTCACTCAGTGAAAAAAACCTTTTTTCCAGGAATATATGTCAAAAACAATTGGAAGTAACTAATTAACTTTACAGCTGCCTGAGATAGCAAGAGTTGGGCAAAAAATAATCTAACCAAAAAACTCCAAGGGAAAAGGTAGGGAATAAGATGACCACAGAAGGCTTTGAACAGCCCAACATATTCCTGGGAATCTAGAAAGCCATGCAGAGTTACAGGGTTATGCACATGTCTAGAATTGTGCGCATGCTCAGGAAAACCCTGAGAAGGTTCTAAAATCTCACCTTCTGGCAGACCTTGAGCTGTATACACTCAGAAGTGAAGGCTAAAGAAGAGTCGTTAACTATGTGGATGTTCCTCAAAATGCATATAAGTAAATTATTGAAAGCAAGAGACAGAAAATCCTGAAAGCAGCAAGAGAGAAGTAGTTCAATATGTACAAGAATCTCAATAAGATTAATAGCTGATTTATCATCAGAAACTTGAGGCCAGAAGGCAGTGGAATGATATATTCAAACTGGTGAAAGAACAAGATTCAAATAAATTCTAAATCCAGTAAAACTATCCTTCAAGATCAAAGAGGACATTAAAACTTTCCCAAATAAACAAAAATGGAAAGAATTCATACAAGGTCTTCTGGTTTAAGCATAGTCCTGATAATGTGGTGCTTCAAAATCTCACTTAAAGTATGGGATAACTTCCCAGGGCCTCAACCTTTGGTGTGGTCTGGACTGTGGGGCTAGAAGGCATGTCCTGCAAGAAACAGTAAGGGGAGTTCTTCAGGCTTAAATAAAAAGGCACTAGACAATAACTGGAATCCACATAAAAAATAAAGGGTAACAGTAAAGGTAGCAAGGTAGGTACATATAAAAGACAGTATAAATATATATATTCTGCCACTCTTTTTTTTACCTGTAAACCAAAACATAGAAGAAATGATAAAGGATTTTAAATGGTATACTAGAAACATCTATTTAACACAAAAGAAAGCAGTAATTGAGAAATAGAAGAATAAAAAGCAAAAAAAAAAAAAAAAAGCAAAATAGCAGGTGTAAATTCTACCTTAATAGTAATTATATTAAATACAAATGAATTAAACCAGAGGTAAGCAAAATGAATTTCTTAAAGGTCTGTTATGCTGTTCATAAAAGATACATTTTATTTATTTTTATTATTTATTATTTTTTTATTTTTATTTTTTGAGTTGACGTCTCATTAGGCCGGGCTCGGTGGCTTAGTCTGTAATCCCAGCACTTTGGGAGGCCAGGGTGAATGGATTGCCTGAGCCCGCGGGTTCGAGACCAGCCCGGGTAACTTGGCGAGGCCTCGTCTCTACAATACAAAAAAGGGACACTAGAAACATCTATTTAACACAAAAGAAGGCAGTAACTGAGAAATAGAAGAATAAAAAGCAAAAAAAAAAAAAAGCAGGTGTTCCTACCTTAATAGTAATTATATTATATACAAATGAATTAAACCAAAGCAAAATGAATTTATTAAAGGTTGCACTGTTATGCTGTTTATAAAAGATACACTCTATTTATTTTTATTATTTTATTATTTTATTTATTTTTTTATGCTGTATTTTATTTCCTACCCACGTGCCCCACAGTAAAAAACCTCACCCAGGTCACCATCCCTTTCCCTCATCTCTCCTTCCCTCCTCCAGCCCTGCACATGAGTGCTCCAGAATTCCCCGCCCACTGGTTATTTTGGGGTGTGTCCATTGGGTAGCAATGTGGAAACCACTAGGGCCTTTGTGGAGAAAATGGAGGGCATTGAGGGAGCCCCAGGAGGGGATTATTTGAAGGCCTTGGCAACTTGCTCATAGGCCAGCTCGATCGCCTCATCATCTGGACAGGTGGAGGCGAATTCTTCCCGAGCATAGGCATTTCTCAAGGACCGATGCACTCCCCGGAAGGCCTCAGGGATAGTGAATCCGCGGTACTTCTTACACACCACCTGTACTATGTGCAGCTTTGGCAAAAGGTTATAGTCAGCCAGGGTGAGCTCATTGCCATCCAGAAATTTCCTCTGAGAGATGCCCTCATCTTCAGCACTGGTTTCATCCACTTCTTCTAGGAGGGGGAATGTCAAGTAATTGTCTAAAATCTTCAGGGCTTTCAGGAGCCCCTTCTCCAGATTATCATTAAGTGCTGGGTTTGAATTCTTGATATAGGCAGAAAATTTGGCAAATATGTAGTCCAGCTGTGTTGGACTCAGGGTTCAGAGCTGCCAGCTTGGGGTACCTGGGAGGGCACAGCACTGCCTCCAGAAATTCCTCAATCTTGTTGGTGTCTGTGTGCACTTCAGTGCCATACAGCAGGAATGGGAGCTGCCCTCTGGGGCACAGCTTCTGTACTGTCTTAATCTGCCTCTTGGTGTCAACAATGGTGACGTTGAAGGTGACTCCCTTGAGCCAGAGCACCATGAACAGTCTCTGGGAGAAGGGGCAGTTCCCAGTCTTGGCCCCATCACTGCCAGCCTTCATGAACAATTTGACCTGTGGTTGTTCTTCAGCCATAGTTGCGTCGGGGACCAGGAAGTGGTGGTCGCTTGGGGAATTGGGAGGGGCCGGGGCCAGGGAAGGCGGGTCTCACAGTCAGGGATCCTCTCCCCCAAACCTAGGGCTGTCCCTTCACTGCAACACAATCCTGATCAGACCACTTGCTCCAGATTTGGCTTCCCCACAAGCCCAGCACACCCCACACCCAGCTCCTCCAATTTGATCCCCTCCCAGGCTGAATCAGGGACTATTTTTTATTTAAAAAATTTTTTTGAGTTGAAGTCTTACTCTGTAATCCAGGCTGGAATACTGTGGCATGCTCACGGCCACCACTGCTTCCACCTGCTGGGCTTAGGCAATCCATCTGCCTCAGCCTTCCAAGTAGCTGGAGCTACAGGTGCGCGCTACCACGCCCGGCTTATTTTTTTATTTTATTGTAGAGAGGAGGTCTCACCAAGTTGCCCAGACTGGTCTTGAATCCCTGGGCTCAGGCAATCTTCTCGTCTCGGTCTCCCAAATTGCTGGGATTACAGGCTGAGCCACCACGCCTGGCCAAAAGATGCATTTTTTTTGTTTTTTTTTGAGTTGGCGTCTCACTCCGTCGCCCAGACTGGAGTGCAGTGGCCGCTCCCGGCCACCGCAGCCTCGACCTGCTGGGCTCCGGCGATCCTTCCGCCTCAGCCTTCCGAGTAGCTGGAATTACAGGCGCGCACTACCACGCCCGGCTAATTTTTTGATTTATTGT
>CAUYQG010057396.1:0-15049 GCA_963574415.1 Tarsius wallacei
GCCTGTAATTCCGGCTACTTGGAAGGCTGAGGTGGAAGGATCGCCGGAGCCCAGCAGGTCGAGGCTGCGGTGGCCGGGAGCGGCCACTGCACTCCAGTCTGGGCGACAGAGTGAGACTCCAACTCAAAAAAAAAAAAAAAAAACCTTTGTCTTTCTTTGCCTCCCTAATATGCACATGGTTTACTGTGGCATGTGTATATCCATCGCAATGCTCTACTCCCAAATAAATATCTTTTTATTTTAGGAATCTCTTACTGTTTGTTATTTAGGTTAATAAAAAATGAAACAATAATAGTTGACTGACAACTGCAATTGGTCAAAAGGTTTAACAGTCTTTGAGAATTGGAAAATTTAGAATGAACTTAGGATGAATAAGACACCATGTTCAAACAACCTTCCCATCTTAAGAGTTGCCTTCAGTGACAGTATAGTCTAATGTTTCAAAAGTCAGACCTTCAAATGTGGAGAGGGACTCGAATATAAGAACATTGCTGGTAGGTATAAAAATGGGTCCATCCATTCTAGAGAGCAATCTGGGAGGATTTAGTCAAATTTAGTCAAATTAGGTACATGCAAACTTTAGGATTAAACGATTTTAGTCCTAGGTATGTACTCCAGGGAAATTATCACAAAGGTCCACAAGAAGGCACAAGCAGGAATGTGCATCTCAGCAGCTGGTATAGGAAGGCATCCTGAAGAGACAAGGTCAAGGTCATTGTGTTGGTAGGTAGGATGGGTGGGTAAAATGTGATAGGACCCCGCCATGCAGCTGTGAGGAAACAATCCACTGGACATCTACAGAGCAATGTGCATGGAGTTTAAATAACAGTGCTGAGTGGGAAAAACAAGAAACAGAATATAAGCAATATAATTCACATTTATTAAATACATATGCAGACAAAACACTGCACATCTTCAAAACATATATGAACAAAAATATACATTAAACATGTAAGAATGTGCACCTCCAACAGAGGATGGGAAGATAGAAATTGTTATAAACAATAATCAATCATGAATCAATAAATATTTACAAGAGGGGGCTTGCCCAAATGTAGGATGGCAATCTGCTGTGAGCCGGGAGTGTGATCAAGTCAACCTTTCACACATGAGGTCCAAAATTGTGAAATCATTAATGACGGCATAAATGATTGAGAAAACAGCTTGGTCTTAGAATCAGGTTGCTTTAGATTTTAATTCTGACTCTACCACTTACTAACTTGATTTGCCGTTTGAAGTAGCCTCTACTCACAAACATAAAATATGAATAATAATATTACCAACTTCACAGACTCATCATGAAGGTTAAGCGGGCTTCCTGTAGAGCATTTGGTGTGGTGCCTGGCTTATGACAGGAACACAGTGAATGCTAGCGATCATTATTAGTAATCCAAAGTAATGGCCTGGTGCAGTGGTTCATACCTGTAATCCCAGCACTTTGGGAGGCCAAGGTGGGAGGATTGCTTGAGCCCAGGAGTTCGAGAGCAGCCTGGAAAACATAGCAGGACCTCTTCTCCACACACATGCACACCCCAAAGCATAAAAAATAAAAATAAAAAAAACTAGCTGGGCATGGTGGCATAGTCCCAGCTGCTCAGGAGGTTGAGGCTGAAGGAGCGCCTGAGACCAGGAGGCTGAGGCTATGGTGAGCCGTGAGTGTACCACACTCCAGCCTGTGTGACAGAGTGCAACCCCAGCTCAGAAAACTAAAATTAAATTAAATTTCAAAAATAAAATAAAGTAGTGATTTACATGACTTAGCAGGTTGATGGAGAAGTAGATATTGTCTGGGGGAGGAAAGATGAGTAGAGAGCTTCTCTGAGGCTCTACTGGCTACTCTAACACCAACAGAGGAAATGATGATAACCTTTTATTTCCAGTTGCCAACTGATGGCTGATAATGGAACATTCTAAAGTAGCTGCTAGAGAATAAAGGAGCCTCGTTGCCCTTCAAAGTAGAGAGGAAACTCTCCCCCCTTTTCCCTGGGATTGGGTGAGGAAGCAGTGGTTGGAGGGAGCTGTGGCTCAGAGCTGGCCCCAGAGAGCATATGGGCTGGATTCAAGGGTAAGTTAAGCCGGCTTTACTCTGGCTCCTTTGCCACCAGGAGTTCACTATCAAGAACTGCTGTGGATTCTTCCCTCATGTGTGTTGTCCTAGGCATCCCAGATCAGCAGAAGAAGGAAACCACTTAGAGGAGGCTAGGACAGGCTGTGAGGAATGACAACTGGGAAACAAATAGAACATAACCAATATGTGCCTCTGGAGGGTTCCCAGGACTGACATCACAGTTTTGGTTTGTTCTGTGGTCGTGCTGCTCCTGAAATTATGCGCATGAACTGGCCCTGAAGTAACCTTCACAAGAATCACGTGGCATCCCCATACTACAGTAACACGATGCTCACCATCACTGCTGTCCTGAGCACACTGGCACAGTCTGTCCCAGCAGCATAGAAGCCCCCACAAAACAGAAAAATGGTATGCATTATGCAAAATACCAACTTTCTCGTGTTCAAAATCTCCTCAGTGAATTTCGGAATATCAGCATCCCCTAAAAGCAGGCAGGAACCCTTTTTTCCTTTTTTTTTTTTTTAAGTTATTGTCTTTTTTTGTTCTTCTTTACATGTAAAAAAGTGAAACAATACAGAAATAAAACCTGATTCAGTCAGTAATGTATGCATTAAATAAAATTAGTGTTGAAAAATAGTCACAGTCACTCTTCTATTTACCCATGATTCTTCTTTATTTGGCTGCTAAATATAGGGGCATGTTAGTATTGCAGTCAACTTAATAAATGGCATTAAAGGCTTGAACGGTGGTGCGAGAAGCTGTAGGTAAATCTCTCCTATGCTGGGTGTTAGTAGAGTACTGTGATGTTATATGACTGCAGCAAACTTTTTTTAATTTTGCTGCTGCACTGCAGTTCATAAAGGGAGTGCTCAATCTGAAAAAAATAAGAGTTAAATCTAGCAAGTGGTTAGCACCAGCATTCCAAAAAACTTTAGCAGCCTGTGTTTTCAGCTTCTGTTCCAACTTCATTGCTGCAAAATAAGGGAAAATAGGTTGATTGAGATGAATAAATTCAGAAAAAACACTGAAAATTATGCATTAATATTTGGGCATAGAGTCTCAGATGAAAAATGGTTTGTACTGTAACAGGAACAGTTTGTTTGTAATCTCCTCAGTAGCTACTTTTCTGTTATACAAGTAACAGCATAATAAAGACACAACAATACCATTATATCAGACTCTGATCTCTTGACAGCTCAGCGGAGCAGTTCTGGCCTCCTCCAAGGAGCCATGATGGTTTTGAGGAGTGGGTGCAGTCTTAAGGAACAGCCCTATGTTACACCCACACTTCTCACCCATCCACTACCTTGACTTTAGCCCTGACTGCATCTCCTAAAACATACCATCGAAAACAAGAAGGTAAGTCAATAGGGATTGGATTAAGTCCCAGCTTTGGCAAAATAGAATATTACAAAAGACAGAGACAGCAAAGAACCTCTTGGTTTTCCTTCATATATAAACTATCTTGGCTTTATAATGTTGCTACGTGATAGAGGAGTGATTCCAATAATTTCTTTATCCATTAACTCTGTGTGTGTTCCTATGTGATAGGGTTAGGCTGTCTGGAACAGATAAGATAAACTTAACTGAGTGGAGGTGGGTATTAGCAACTGTGAAAGCAGATTTTACAAAAGAGAGTATAAAGGAAAGCATCAGAGGTGAGGAAAGAAGATAAATTTAGTTCTAAAGCATGACCCTCATAGAACAATTTGATGGGATGACACCAATGGAGGAAATGGCCAGAACTTTCTATTTCCAGGTGCCAACTCATCACTGATAAGAGACCATTCTTAAATGACTGGTGTAGAACAAAGGAGGTCAGTTGCTTTTCGGTAGACAATTCGGCTTTGCCCTGGGCCTGATCATGAAGTGAAGCAGTGACATCTTAAAGCTGCCTTCAAGCAGGGAGCTATGACTTAGAACTCACTTCAAGCTGGGAGCTATGGCTTAGAGCTGGCTTCGGTGTGCAAGGGACCAATGTGCATAGCCAAGCAGCTAAGCAGGATTGTGAAACATGGATATATTCTGCATCATTAGGGGGAAATGCATTTGTTAGACGAAAAGGAGGAGACAGAAAAAGCACTAAGACAAGCAGGTAGCTCCATTATTGCTCTAATTTGCTCTGGCCAGAGAAAATCAACAGTTATAAAATTAGAAATAAGCTGTAACTTTCATCATCTGAAAATCCTCAAAGCTGTAGGTAGAATGAAGAGAGGAAATGACTCAATTACCTCACCTCCCTAATTTTTCTAACAAATAAAAACTACCATTGATTGTACTAACATTTAGTAGTTAATATTACTTGACATTTAAAGAAATTATCATCATTTGGATGACACTTATTAAGTGCCATGTGTTTCTAAGCTAGGCACTTTACATACATTAAGGCAGATCTTCACCCTAATCCTCTGATCCCATTTTACAGAGAATGAAATTAAGGCTCAAGGATAAGTATCACATCCAAGGCTATAGTGCTCCAAATTGAAACTCAGTTTAGTTAATGTTTTCTATTTGTTTTTTTGCTGTTTATATAGTCATTTCTTAGTTGTCTTAGTCATACTAAAGCATACTGAACCTGATTTGGGAGATGGTAAATCCTCTGCCACTAGGAGAGTTTAAACAGAAGACATTTAAGCATATATGTTGTAGACAGGATTATAACATCAAATAATATAGTGGTCGAAATGGCCTCTAAATTCCCTTTCAAATGTAAATGTTTATAGAGGTATGAATAAGTAAATCAGATTGAAGAGGAATAGGTAGTTCATCCTCTGACACCATGCAGGCAAGTTCTGCACTATTTCTCAGGTCTTCTGAAACCACTGGCAGATCAAAGAAGTGTTTGGCGCCACAATTTAGCAGCTGGTTGGAAACGATGTGTTATGCTATGACAGCTAGAGCCATCACTTTAGACACTTTGAAAAGTCTTTACTTTTCTTCGCCAATCTCATTAGTAGGTAAAGAGCTAGATAACTAGGTGATGGGAAAAACAAAGTTGAAAATTTAAGAATGATGAAGATCATTAAGTAAATAAATAAATCCTATTCTCAGACTAGCACCCTGGCAGTTAAATTCCGTATTTTATTGTATTGCCAACTGAACAACATACGTATAAGAACACATAAGTAAGAACTTGCACTTTGAAAATCAAAATTCAGGAATAGTGCAAAGAATTTTAGAAAAATTTATAGTGCACTTTGGGTAATAAGTGATGTAATCTTGTGAAACTTTAAGCCAGTGTTACAGAGATTATTTTTTAAATGAATGTGTTGTGTAAATTGGTTTTTCATTCCCTTTTAACGTAAAACAAAGCATTCATACCCTTTCTTGCGAAATGAAAGTAAAATTATCTACATATATTCTTGTAAATATGAAACCAGACAATGTATCCAGAAAAATCACTTCCAGAAAAAAATATCATGATACTGTTATATGCTGCATATTCATTTTTTGAAATATTTTAAATATTTTGTACATTTATGTAACTATTAACTTTAGTGAAAAAAACACAAGATCTGGTATCAGAGTTTATTATCCATAAGCCAGAAGCTATAAAACTCTCAGTAATTAAGGTCTTATAAAGATAATGTGACAGATAAAGAATTCAGGTATAATGTATTCTAAAAAAAAAACTAGAATTCATTTTCACAAGCCACCACACAGAAAAGTACTACATCCTTCTAGTTCCTGACTTTTGTTCAGCTTTACACTGACTCACAACAACACAAACTTTGATCTATTGAGATGACTTCGAAGAGGAGACTCCAACATTGTCAAACCTCTACCTCTTCTACAGTAGATTTAACTGAGCTCCTAGAAAAGAAAAATAAATGAGTCCCATCTCTTTGTATTGGCTGCTTCAGAGTCAGATTCTATCAGGTTTTAGTTCTCATACTTCTCAACCAAGTGTAAGAACAAATGGAAATTAAAAATAAGAGACTTAATTCTCCCTCTTGAACACAAGGGAGGAGATTTTCCTCCCTTCCACACCCCCGCCTTTTTTTCCCTTAGAGCATTATTTTAGAAAACTTGTCATTGTAAGTACATTCTTCTCTCTTTGAAATGCATATAAATACTTTTGAAAACTAAGCAGGCCTTTTGTCAGATCCATGAAAGTCTTTCTCAAGGACTTGAGGACCATCTCTTTTTGGATGTAAACAACAAAGAAAGACAGCATCCCGGTTGCTTACTTTCCAGGGAGAGTAAGACTCCAACTTTAGCTGAAGCTTGGCTCTAAGATATAAGATATTTCTATCTTTGTCCTAAAGATAGAAGTTTATCTCTCCTTTGTGTAAAGTCAGATACAGATTTTCACCCCAATTTCCAGGTGAATTAAGAATGAACTGTGTATAATAAATGGTGCTGTCAATTTGTCTTACTTAAGGACAAATTTAATTATTGTTTATCTTGAGAACATGTCTATAATGGGCTGTATCTACTTGGCTATATGAAGAATAAGAATTCTTCCTGTCTTTGTAATTTCTTAAAAGATTGTCTATCACGCACATCACATTATGGCTTGATGATTATTCAATTAGAAAAAAAAAAGTTTTCTTTGTCTACCACCCTTGCAAAGAAAACTTCTGGGTTGACAGAAAGTTTTTTTTGTTTTTTTTTCAATTACATTTCCTCAAGTCTTACAACACAGGAAAGTTATTTTGATGAGTCAATTGCTGTCAAGTCTAGGACTAGGATGTCTTCCCTTTATGATTTCCTTGACCATTTGGTAGCCTGTACAAGATGCCTATCCACTCAGGTGCCTGTATTTGATGTCTTTATTTTTATAAGACAAATTTATGTTGGCCCTGTAGCCAGTTGTCTCTCAAAGCTTATAAATCTTCTTTTAATCAGCAAATAATAATATTCAGATTCCAAGTTGTTGACTGATATTACAACTTTGAACTCTCAGCAATCCAAAACTTATTGAAGCTTGATTTTGAGAAATAATGCTTTTGGAAAATTGTCTGAAGAGAATAGAATAGTCTATTCTTCCTGATAATTTTATTTTTACCCTTGAATCAAACCAACAAATGAGAGTGTCTTCTATGGATAGACTTATTTTCTCTTTTCTATGTTCTCATCTGGAGAATAAAATCAGAGGAATGGGATGCTAAGATTAGAACCCTAATATCAGTGAACATTCTAAAATTCAAAATAACATGAACACAAAAAGCTTATGTTCCACCAAAGTAGCAAAGCGGTCATAGTCACCTTGCTAGCAGAATTGTTATCTTGCCAACCCTTACATATTTATCAAAAATCTGCAAAGGGACAGAATAAGAAAACAGAGGAAGAATTTGCCAAGGGTAGTAAAGAAAGAAAACTCTTTTGTGTGCGTATTTTTTGGGAAGTAAGTAAATGATTAGCTTTCAAGTTGTGTTAATAAGAGGATCTGAAAGATTAGAACACATTGCATTTAATTGTGTTTTTGGAAATCAGTTGACCCTCAATTTGAAAATAAAATACAGTAGTCCCAGGGCAACACTTAGCAGGAGTTGCAAGTCCGGTTACCTCTCACTCCCCAGTATGACTTTCACAATTAAACCTGCTGAAAGAGCAGTGAGTTGTAGAGTGATTGTGGATAAAAGAGTTGCTGAATTCACAAGGTAGGATAAATGCAATCAAAAGTAGTCGTTGCTACTAGAATTTAATTTTCTTCTAAGTTATTCAACTCAGAATCATTTCTCTCAGACAGGGAGTATGATCTCCCAATGTATGTGGTGTTAAATATTCACTTACTTGGAAATTACTGCATTGGTGTAAACTGTGAAGATACATGAAATTGACCTTTGAAATTTGATCAGTCAGCTGACACAATGGTCAAATTGATTATTTAGGGATTTCATCTGCTTGTATCAGGGGGTTTCATCAGTGGCCAAGTATTTTAAGTGTCACATCAAGTACAAATAAAACATTTTTTTGGAATGTACTAAGCCCCCAGACTCAGCTTGCACCACATGCTGTGTCAGCCTCAGCCTAATCAATTTTCAAACTTTGTGTTGAATGTCAAAAAAAAGGAGAAAGTATGAGGTTTTACCAAGGACATTACAGTGACTCTCAACATAGAACAGATCTCTCAAAACTAATGTACCACAAGTTCAAGCACATGTTATTCCTTTATGACATTGGACAGAAATTTGTCTGCCAGAGATCATCCCCCTTTACTTTCTATTTGCGCTTTCAAGGTTGAATAACTGATTGATCAGTTTTCCTGGACTGTTAATGAAGGGGCTATAATTTTATGACCTTACTTCTTGTTGCACATTTGAATCTCCTGAGGAGATTTTAGAGCATATCAATGCCTTTGTCCACCTCCAAAGATTCTTTTTTATTTTTGTTTCTTTTCTTTCTTTCTTTCTTTTTTTTTTTTTTTCTGAGTCATGGTCTCACGCTGTTGCCCAGACTGCAGTGCAGTGGCGTGACCATGACAATCACAGCTCATGGCAACCTCGACCTCTTGGGCTCAAGCAATCTTCTCACCTCAGCCTCCCAAGTTTCTGGGACTATAGGAGCTTGCCGCCATGCCAAGATAGTTTTTTGTAGAGAGGAAGTTTCACTATGTCTCCCAGGATGGTCTCGAACTCCTGGGCTCAAGCAATCTGCCAGCCTCGGCCTCCCAAAGTGTTGGGATTCCAGGTGTGAGCCACCGCACCCAGTCTAAAGATTCTTGATTTAATTTGTCTGGAGTCCCGCCATTGGTGGGGGTTTTCAAAAATCACTACAGGTGGTTCTAATGTTCGGCCAGAGTTGAGAACCACTGAGCTAGATAATAAATGTAATAGTTCTTTTGAGTTAGTTCTTTTTAAATGAACTTTAGAAAGCACGTGAATTATAAAAATGATGGCTAAGTCATATCAGATAAATGTGATGTCTGTTTGCATTTAAATGGATTACTGAGTTAATTTTTTAAAACTAGTATCTTCAAATAGCCTGACTGGATTCAAGAAATGAGAATCTGGTAGTAAGCAAAACAGACTACTGTCTTTAGGAAGTTTTTTTTTAAAAGAAAAGAATGGGGGGGTGGAAATCAGAGAGTCAATCAAGGAATATTTCATAATTCTTTGTTTGCACTGGGTTTGTAACTGGAATGGTTTATTCCTTTAGGCCAGATAGTCATAAAAACAGACTTGCTTTATAAAAACTGATTTTTCTTGGTTGATGTTTTGTAGATAAATAAATAGCAGAGAAAGGGTTTGGGGGAAATATATGGATCAATATTACAGTCTGACCACATATCATAAAGAGTTGTAAAAAGTTGTTAAAATACTCCAAAATTTGCCAATATTACAAAAAAGTAAAGTGTAGCACACTGGCAACACAAAACAGCCTTTTGCTTAGTTATTTACATTTCTTTCATTTTCTTTTAGAGTTATGGGGAAATTTTCTCTTAATACTAACAGTGACTGTCACAAATGTTAAACCTTCTAACTCTAATTTCTTTTATGACATTTTTAATATATTCCAAACCTGAATCAAACTCTTTTTTTTTTTTGGCAGTCTTATTTGCTAGTTTAATTATCAGTTTTATCCCAAGGGTTGTGATAATTGGTGTAAAGTGCAAATTCTACATCTATCCTGTTCTCTTTCACGAAGTTTTTCATATTACCTAACATTCGGAAGTCCTCAATTTATTATCTCAGTGGATTTGTTTGTTAAATAACCAGTTGATTTTCTCTTATTGTATAGATATAGCTCATGTGGATTTGAACTAAAATGATTGTGTTTGAAAGATGCTTTATTGCTATTTTTTACAGTAATTAAAAAGTGTTAAATTTATTTAACCACTCTTCTATTTTTAGACATATTTATTTAACCAAATATTCACTACTATACAATTTGTCACCATCATACTGAAAGGGCTAACAAATTTGACCAGGGTTAATATCTTCAATATATAAAAGGGACTTACTACTTGATAAGAAAAATATTGCCATAGCATTTTAAGATAATGCAAAAAAATGGATAAAAATAAAGACAAAAATAACAGAAGAAATACATAATTTAAATGTAAGTTAAGAACATTTATCATAATACTATAAGAAAGGGATTGGCAGTAGTAGGACACTGCCAGGGGAGGGGGGCACATAACATCAATAAGGGTACCCACACTTTACCTGTATGATGACCACGCATGTCCCTAACCCTCATTTGTACTCCACATTTTTAAAATAAAATTTAAATTATATAAAAAAAAGATTTTTAAAATGCAAGTTAATATTTAAAAATAATTCCCCCTTTTAAGTTGACAAATATTCTAAAATATGATTTTAAATGAAAGATTCAAAGAATATAGATAGAAATTTAAATAGAATAAATTTCCATAAAGATTCTTATCTAAATTTAAAATCTTTATTTAGGCCAGGTGCAGCGGCTCACACTTGTAATCTCAGTACTTTGGGAGGCTGAGGTGGGTGGATTCCTTGAGCCTAGGAGTTTGAGACCAGCCTGGGCAACATAGCGAAACCACATCTCTACAAAATAATAATGATAATTAACTGGATGTGGTGGTGTGTGCCTATAGTCCCAGCTACTTGGGATGTTGAGGCAGAAGGATTGCCTGAGCTCCAGAGATCCAACCTGGGAGACAGAGTGAAAGTCCAACTCAGATAGATTAGATAGATAGATAGATAGATAGATAGATAGATAGATAGATAGATAGATATCTTGAACTAGATTAATTTAGATCATAGAGTATAGTAAGACGGTTAAGAGTACAGGCTCCAGGCAGTAAGATCTGGATTCAATTTCCAATTGTGCAGATACTTCCTAGCTACTTGACTTTAGGTAACAGACATAATTCCTTCAGCCTCAGTTCCCTCACCTGTAAAATGAATAATATTAGTGCTTAACTTAGAATGTCTTGTGAAAATTAAGGAAGATAAAGTGCATAGCACTGTTTCAAGCATATACTAAGCTCTCAAAAAATTTTGCAATTATAATAATTCTCAATGCTGGCAAGAGTGATTGGAGACAGGCATATTAGCACATGCCTGGCAGGGTGAATTGCTGCAATTTTTCAGGACAGCAATTTGGCTATATGTGTCTTTCATTTGTCCACACTCATAGAACCAGTAATCCTACTTTCAGGGTATTATTTAAAAAATAATTAGAGATGTGGTAAAGATAGATATGCAAACCTATTTATCACACACCTTTGTATTTTAATGACTAATGTTACAGCAGAAAACCATATTGGTCTTGTATGACAGAGGTTTTAAAATTTGCAGAAATAGGGATGCCAGTTTGTGAAAAGTAGATAATATACCCTAAATTGTAGAAAATATGCCTTGGGAAAAAAAAATTCAGATTTTGTTTGGAGTTTTATTAGTCCTACTTCTCTTTCATATTAAACCTGCTTTTTTCTAAATGTGGAGGTTGCAAAATCAAGCCTATTTCATTTGTAAGTGTATTTAAAATGAATGTGTGAGCTCACCCACTCCCTTCTTAAAGATAAGTTCTTTTAAAAAATCACCTTTTTCCTCCTATTTTCCACTTTACCTGAGAGGATGTAGAAGAAAAAAACATTGTTCAATTATTCTTGCTCTTGATGAGCACAGAATTAAACTATAAAGAGAACATTTCTCTACAGAATTTTTTTCTTTGTTTCTATGGTACAGCACTTATAAAAATAAAAGGAAGTTTTTAAAATTTATTTTTTGTTTGTCAGTTCAAAACATGAAAGCGAGTAAACATTTGGATGACATTTAGAGGCTATGATTAAGCTGATATGCATTTGTCAATATGCTGCAAGCCAGATACAAAATTCATTTGGTGAAGGTCAGAGGAGCTCAATGAGCTAAAGCAGTCATCCTCCTAGGTAGTGAAACTGAGATGCCAAGAGATACTGTGACTCTGACCCCAAAATACACCTTATGGATAATGGGACATGAATTGACCCTCTGGAGAGAGGAGACAGCAGTGGTTTCACACATTAACCCAAAGAGAAAGTCACAAAGACAAACATTTGAGTTAGAAGGAGTTGGTTCGTGGACCAGGGGCCACACACAAAAGGAACTCTACTGTCATCTTCCATGTTGAGAAGCAGCAAAATTTACTTATATCACTCTCTGAGGCTTCTGACCCATTAGTCACAATTCTTTCTTGAAAAAAAGTATGATTTTTGTTAACATTTTTAAAAAACAAGATAAGTTTATTTCTACAATCACATAGAAATGGATAATTGATATCCAATTGTAGCTTACATTTACCTCTTTGGAATCAAGAGTTTCATGCTCAGGAATAGCCACCATTGGATGACTCAGCTTCACAGAAAAGATGCCCAGGGTATGATCAGGAGCAGAAGTGAGAAGAAATAAATGCTTAAATTTCATTTGCATAGATATTTAGACAATGACATAACTATATTATTGCAGATATTTTCTATCCAGTGCAAATATTTTGGTAGATGGTGAGGACTTTGAGCATAGGAACTTGTTACTTATTTTTGTGTCACACATAAACTCTAACAGATCTTACCATACAGCATAGACCATCATTAATTATTTATCGAATGAATGAAGTGTCAAAATACACTGACAGATCTCACAGAGAGGAAACAAAGTTAAATTTGTTTCAACCTTCACACACAGGCCTCTAATAGAAAAGTTCCAAAGAATAAGCAACAAATCATGTTTAGATCCACAGTAAACGTAGCTGCATCTATAAAGAGTAAATACTTACTGGAAATGCAAAATTTTGTCCATATGCTGGGACTTCATAAACATTGCAATCACACCAGATGCTATTACACATTCAATGCAATTTAAAATATAGTGACACTTTAACAGAAAAGAGGTTCTTTGTCTTATGTGGGAATTTTTATTAATGCATGAATCTTCTGAAGATTACACAGACACTTAAATTTATTAAGGTAGAAAAAATTCATTGATACTCAAGAAAGAGAGACAGACAGACTAAGACATACACAAACATAGTGGGAGAGAAATCGTATGGAATTCCTTTTTGGTATTCACCATCTGTTCTCGCTCCAACTTTAGGATAACCACAGAACAAGTCTTCCAGGAATATTTCTTATTTCTGCTATTGCCCTGGGAAAATCAAGGCTACTGAAATGATTGGGCCCCTATCTGTCTCAACAGGGTCCTGCTTTGGGCAATAAATCAGTGGAGAGTGGCTAGTTCCTAATCCCCCAGAGCAATTTGGAGGAGGCCAGCCATTTAGCCTGACCCCAGGAAGGCTCCAACTCTAACTGCGGGAGAGGCCAAGGAGGGCTCCACCTGACATTTCCTCAGGCTTCCCTCCATTCCAGGAGATTTTCAAGAATGGAATTTGTTTCTATTGGAAGGTATACCTTCACTAAATCCCAGCCTTTACACACTGTTCCCAACCGTGAAATCCTCTGAGTATCATAGCAACAGGACTCCTTCTAGCTGCCTAAGACCATTGCTTTAAATAGAAGCAAGATCTGGTCCAAAGGCCAACTTGAGTCTAAATAACATTCCGGAAAGCAGCTGGAAGCACCTACTTTTTCCTCTACATCAGAGTCTCCTGAGATCCTAAGCATGGCTTAGGGTCAGACCCTATGTACTGCTTCAAACTTCAAACCCAAGTGATTGGTCCTGGAAATAGCAGAGTCTTTAGTATATTGAAGTTAAGTGGTATGATATTTATATGAATCGTCAGAGTTTGTGCAATGTCAACTTTCCAATCTCCTAATCTCCTAAAACAGAAAAGAAGAATCATCCTGGAATTTTAAAATCTTGATAATACCCCAATAAAATATTCAACTGAAAAAGCAATTGAGTCATTATGTGATGTCTATACTGACATTCCATTCCTTCTTCCCAATAGAGGTATTCATTAATTCTAATTTATTTCACTTTGAATTTCAAAAACTATGTGTTGATTATCCTAACCAACAAAAGAGAACAGTAAATGACTGATCCTAATACATTGGTAATTCCCAAGTCATTTACATTTGGCTTTGGAGTGTTTTCTTCTGTTTACAATCTGTTATCACAGTAAGTTTGTGTTTTTATTATCCTTAAGTTGACTGAAATTTAGATGTCTTATGAAAATGTGTAGATTTAGTTCTAATCATTCATTATGTACTCACATAATGAATTCTCTATATGTATTTGTTCATTTAGCTTTCACAACAACCTGGCAGGTGAGCACTAATATTACTCTGCTTCGTGGATGAGGAAACAAAAGCACCCAGAGATACAGTAACTTGTTCAAGGTCCAACATGGAAGAGCTATATTGGAATCTGGCATGACTGTTTCCAGAGACTGTGCTTTCAAAGCAAGTGTGATGTAATAATGTGCACCTGGAAAGATACACAGGAAAAGAGAGAGACAAAAGCAGGTAGAGAGGTGGGGACGGGAGTAGAGTAGCAATTTAGCAAACAAAAAAGCCACATACTAAAGTCAAGAGTGTCCCATTCAGAGACCAGAAGCGCTTCATTTGTGGCTGGTACAGCTACGAAAGGCTGTGCAGGAGATACAACGCAATGGAGCTTATGGGTCGGATGAGAAGGCCAAGCTTTATGCTCTTAGTCAGTGAGAAGTCATTAAAATACTTTAAACTACAAGGATACATGTGTGGTCAGATTTCATTTCACAAAATGTCACTGTGGCTAATGTGCAAAATATGGATGGTGGGGAAATTGGAAGATACATAAGTAATCGATGAAAGAGAGGCCAGGGAGTGAGAAGAAGGGAGGGAGGAAAGGTGGGAGGGAGGGAGGGAGGGAAGTATGGAGAGAGAGAGTGAAGAAAAGAAGAGGTTTAAATGAAAATATTGCCTCAGAGAATAGGATAGGCTTAGTTTTTCTGGGTAACACTAGTCTTCCTACTCTCTAGAATAAGTGAAGAAGCAGCAGGTAGACACGTTGCTATTTTGTTAATCAAGGAGCACAAATTGAGAAGTGTTGGAGAGGAATAACGTTGAATGCTAAAATCTCTGCTGAATACAGAGCTTTAGAAATGTATGAAGACGAGAGATGTGAAGCAGAGAGG
>CAUYQG010057399.1:0-18485 GCA_963574415.1 Tarsius wallacei
AAAGACCTAAACGTAAAACCTCAAACTATAAGAATCTTAGAAAATACAGGAGACACCCTTATTGAAATTGGCACTGGTAACTAATTCCTGGTCAAAACCCTAAGTGCCCATATCATAAGAAATAAGGTAGACAATACATGGTAAAAACTCTCAGCAAACCTGGAGTACTGGGGAACTTCCTTCACCTGATCCATAAAGAACCTACAGCTAACATAATACTCAAGGGTGAGAAGCTAGATGCTTTTCCATCAGGAACAACTCCTATTAAACATCGTATTAGAAGTCTTGATTAACACAGAAAAGCAAAAAATGGAAATAAGAAATATATAGATTGTGAAAACGGAAATACAATTTTCTTGGTTAAAAATAGCATGGTTGTCTATGTAGCAAATTTCCCCAAACTGACAAAAACAAAACAAACAAAGCAAAAAACAAACAAACAAGCAAAAACTTCCCCAAACTACAAAAGTATGTATGTGATTATAGCAAGAGTGCAGAATACAAGGTTAATATATAAAGTCATTTGCTTTTATATATATAAACAATGAATGATAAAAATTAAAATTAAAAACACAATACCATTTGCATTAACACCAACAAAATGAATTACTCTAACATTAATATGATAAAATATATACTGAATCTATAGGAGAAAACCTATGAAACGCTGATAAAAAAATTAAGAAATATCTAAACAAATGGAGAGACATTCCCTGTGTGTGGATAGGAATGACCAAAATTATTTTTGATTTAGGAAGACTTAATATTGTTCAAATGTCAGTTTTGCCCAACTTGATATATAGATTAAGGCAATGCAAATCAAAAGCCCAACAAGTTATCTTATAGATATCAACAAACTAACTTCAGAGTTTATATGAAAAAGTAAAAGACCCAGAATAGCCAACCCTATATTGAAGAAGGAGAACAAATTATAGAAGTGACGATATTTGACTTCAGGACTAAATATAAAGCTATTGCAATCAAGACAGCATAGTATTGGCAGTAGACACATAGGTTATTGGAACAGAACAAAGAACCCCCAAATAAACCCACATGAATATACCCAACTGATCTTTGACAAAAGAGCAAAGGCAATTACATTAAAAAATGATAGTCTTTTCGACAAATGGTGCTGGAACAACTAGACATCTATATGCAAAAAAAAATTGAGTCTAGATACAAGACTTAACTTCTTTCACAAAAATTAACTTAAAATAATCATGACCTAAATGCAAAACTATAAAATTCTTGAAGACAACATAGGAGAAAATCTAAGTAACATTTGTTTGAAAATACATTTTTATATGCAACATCAAAAGCATGATAATTACAGAAAAATGAATAAGTTGGTTTTGTAAAAATTGAAAACTTATACTCTGTGAAAGATATTGTTAATAGAATAAAATTAGAAGTCACATACTGTGAGAAAATAATTGCAAAATACATAGCTAATAAAAGACATGTTTCTAAAATGTGGAAAGAATGCTTGAAACTCAACAATGAGAAAATATGTAACCCAATACAAAATGGTCAAATTACCTGAACATTTACTTCATCAGAGAAGACATGCAGTTAGCATATAAACATATGAAGAGATGCTCAGCATTAATTTTTCATTAGATAATTGCAAATTAGAGCAATGAGATACCACTATACATCTATTTGAATGACTGAAATACAAAAAGTTGATACTAACAAATGATAACAATGAAGCACAGCAGTAGAAACTCTCATTCATTGCTGATGAGAATGCAAGATGCTTCAGTCACTTTGGAAGACAATTTGGCACATTCTTACAAAGCTAAAATACCTGCACTCAAACGTTTGTAACACTTTATTATAACTACCCAAAGTGAAAGAAGCCAAGATGATCTTTAAAGAGAGAATGAATAAACAACTAGTACATTTAAACAATTGAGCAGTATGCAGTGATAATAAACTACCAAGCCACAAGAAGACATGTTACATGTTATGCTTAAATGTATGCTACATTTACATGTATACACTTAAATGTATATAAGGAAAAGAAGCTAGCCTGAAAATGCTGCATGATTTGATTTCAGTTATATTACATTCTGGAAAAAGCAAACTATAGAGACCAAAAACAATATCAGTAGTTGCCAGAGCATAAAGCAAGAACGGGAAGAATGAATAGGTGAAACAGTGTTCAGTACACACACACACACACACACACACACACACACACACACACACACTATAAGTAGGGTATGTCAAAGTGACACAGGAGCCAACTGAAAGAGCGCCCAATGGCCATGTCATGAGAGATAAGATAGACAAGTGGGACCCCATCAAACTGAAAAGCTTCAGCAAAGCTAAAGAAACCATCAAGAGAGTGAGGAGACAGCCCACAGAATGAGAAGAAAATATCTGCCAACTGTATATCTGGCAAAGGTCTAATATTCAGGATCTACAAGGAACTCAGACATGCCAAAAGGAAAAAAACAAACAGCTCTATTAAAAAGTGGGCAAAAGATAAAAATAGTTTTCATTGTAAAGGTCTTTCACTTTTCTGGTTAGAAAGATGCCAAGGTATTTCATTTTTATTTTGGCTATTGTGAATGGGATTGTGCTTTTTATTTGGTTCTCTGCTTGCTTGTTGTTGGTGCATAAGAATGAAATTGTCTTTTGCACATATATTTTGTACCCTTAGACTTTGCAGAGTTCTTTATCAGTGAAAGCAGGTTTTTGACAGATTTGACAGAACTCCAAGAGGATTTTCGAGGTATAGGATCATATCATCAGAAAAGAAGGATAACGAAATTTCCTTTTCCTATTTGGATACCCCTGATTTCCTTCTCTTGTCAAATTGCTGTAGCTAGAACTTTCAATACTATGCTGAAAAATAGGGGTGAGAGTGGGCAACCTTGTCTTGTTCTGGTTTTGGGGGAATTATTTCCAGTTTCTGTTCTTTTAGCAACATGCTGGCTATCATCGTTGGTGCTTACTATTTTGAGGTATATTCCTTCTATGCCTAGGTGTTTGAGGGAATTATCAAGAAGTGATGCTGTTGTTCACAGTAACAAGAACATGGAACCCAAAGTACTGTCCATCAAAAGAGGACTGGATAAAAAAAATGTGATACATATTCATGATGGAATATTATGCAGCCATAAAGCAGAAAATCATGAACTTCACAGCAACCTGGATGGACTTAGAGTCTATAATATTGAGTGATCTCTCACAGAAACAAAGAACTGAGTATCACATGTTCTCACTCATAAATGGACCTTGAACAATTATCATGATACTACAAGAAAAAGATTGGCAGTAGTGGGAAACTGCCAGGAAGGGGGCGAGGAAGCAGCATTTGCAGTAGTGGGAGACTGTCGGGGAAGGGGGTGGGGCACACCTCATCAGCAAGGGTACCTGCATACTGAACATTTGCATATCTAACCCTGGATTGTACCCCACACCATTAAAATAAAAAAAATTAAAACCTAAAAAAAAAAGAATTGAGGCTGGATTTTATTTAAAGTTTTTTTTCTGTATCTAATGATAAAATCATGTGGTTCTTGTTTTTATATTTGTTGATGTGTTTAATTATATTTACGGTCTTGTGGAGGTTCAATCAACCCCGCTTCCTGGGGATGAAGCCTACTTGGTCATGGTGGATGATTTTTGAGAGGTGTTGTTGGATCTGATTTGCTAGAATCTTGTTGAGAATTCTTGCATCTATGTTCATTAGGGATATTGACCTGTAGTTCTCATTTTTTTTGTTGGATCTTTACCCAGTTTGGATATCAGTGTGATGATAGCTTCATAAAATGATTTGGGGAGATTCTGTCTTTCTCAATTGCCTGGAATACCTTCAACAGAGTTGGTATCAGTTTCTCCTTTATGTTTTGTAGAATCCCACTGAAAAGCCATCTGGTACAGGGCTTTTTTATTTTTTTGTAGGTTGTTTTCTTATGATGGAGTCAATTTCCTGAGATGTTATTGGTCTATTTAGTGTCTCGGTGTCTTCTTGTTTCAACCTTGGGAGGTTGCGTATGTCAGAAAGTCCTCCATTTCATTTAGGTTATCAAGTTTGTTTCCATATAGGTGTGCATAGGTAATCTCTGATAATCATTTATGTTTCTTTGGGGCCAGTTGTGATTTGATCTTTTGTATTTCTGATTGTGTTTATTTGGGCTTTATCTCTCTTTTTTTCTTGTACATTCTGGCTAGGGGTCCATCAGTCTTGTTTATTCTTTCAAAGAATCAGCTTTTTGTTTTGTTGATTTTTTTCTATGATATTTTTGTCTCCTATGTCCCATGTTTGGGCTTTTACTTTGGTGATCTGGATTTTTCTGCTAAAGTTAGGGTTTTGGTGATCTTGTCTTTCCGGCTTCTTTAGGTGATTTGTTAACCTGTTGACTTGTGAGCTTTTCATTTTCTTGATGTTTGTTTGTAGAGATATAAATTACCCTTTTAGAACTGATTTCATGGCATCCCAGAGGTTTTGTTAAGATGTTTATTTTCATTTGTTTCCAGGAATGTTTTACTTTCTGTTTTGATTTCTGTGTTGACCGAGTATTCATTTAGCATCATGCTGTTTAGTGTCCATGTCTTTGTGGGTTTTGGGGGAATTTTGTTGGTGTTGATATTTGCTTTCACTCCACTGTGGTCTGAGAAGGTGCATGGCAGTATTTCAGTCTTATAAAATTTGTTTATGCTTGATTTATGGCCAATGATGTGATCAATCTTGGAGTACATTCCATGTGGTGATGAGTAGAAGTATATTCTGTAGTTTTTGAGTCTAATATTCTGTAGGTATCTATTAAGTCCACTTTGCGGAGTGTTAAGTTGAGGTTCTGGATCATTCTGTTGATTTTTGTTTTCTGTTTTTTTTTTGCCTTGATGATGTATCTTGGGTTGTTAGTGGACTATTTAAGTCCCCAGCTATAATAGTGTTAGAATCAACATCTTTTTTTAGTTTACTTAGTATTTGCTTTATAAATGCTGGTGCTTCTGTGTTGGGTGCACATATGTTTAGGATGGATATTTCTTGTTGATGGATTGAATCTTTTATCATTATGTGGTGTCCTTCCATGTCTTTTTAAATTTTTGATAGCTGAAAGGTTGTTTTGTCGAATATTAAGATCATAACTGCTGCCTCATTTTGTAATCCATTCACCTGGAAAATTGTTTTCCATCCTCTAACTCTGAGTCTGTGTGCATCCCTTGTGGTGAGATGAGTTTCCTGGATGCAACAAATTATTGGGTCATGGTTTTTTATTCAGCTTGCCATTCTGTGTCTTTTCAGTGGTGAATTTAGTTCATTCACATTCAGGAGGATTATTGAAACGTGACTGTTTATCACCATTATGAGGTTCTTATAAAGTTTTTTCTTCATTTGTTTGTTTGTTTTCTTTTAGCTTTTGAGTTGATGTATGTGTGTGCTCTCAACTTTACAGTTGTGATGTGTTTCTGTTGATTCTGTGTTCTGCTGTTGTCTTGGAAAGTGTATGGTCATTCTTTTTTTTTTTCTTTCTTCTATGCTTAATACCTTTTAAAGCATCTCCTATAAAGCTGATCTGGAAGCTGCATAATCTCTTAGGGATTGGATGTCTGGGAAGGATTTTAATTTCTCATTGTTGATGAAGCTGAGCTTGGCTAGGGAGGAAATTCTTGATTGAAATTGTTTATCTTTGAGGACAATTTCAAATTCAAAAATATTGGGCTCCAGTCTCTTCTAGCTTGTAGTGTTACTGCTGATAGGTGTGCTGCTATTCTGATTGTCTCCAATAGGTAGTCTGACTTTTTTCTCTTGCTGCCTTTAGGATTTTTCTTTTGTGCCTACTTTGTGTAGGTGAATTACTATGTCTCTGGGGTAGGTCTTCTCATTTGATGCCTTGTGGGGGCTCTCTGTATCTCTTGTGTTTGGATGGCCAAATCTCTGGTGAGATGGGAAAAGTTTTCTTGGATAACCTCTTGGAATACATGCTCCAAGGTGCTCTCCATTTCTTTTTCTTCTTCTGGGATACCAGTCGGGTGTAGGTTTGGCCTCTTGATATAATCACATAACTCATTGAAACTTTGTGCTTTCTTTCTAAGTTTTTTTTTTCCTATGTTTTTTACAGATTGGATTAAGTCCATGCTTTGAAATTCAAGTTCTGAGATTCTTTCTTCCGCTTGATTAATTCTGCTTTCCATGCTTGTCATCTTGTTATTTATTTCCTGTATGAAATTTTTTTATGGCCAAAATCTCTGTTACAAGTTCTTTCAGTATTACATCTTATATTTTTGAGTCTTATTCACTCTTTCCATCTATTCCCTAATCCCTGTTGTATTGTGCACCAGTCGTTGGTGACTTCCCTTGTTTGGACTCTGAGGTATGATTTTTCAGGCTTTTCCTCTTTTTAACACTGGGAATTAACCCAGTTATTAGTTTATAGTTTAAACTATTCTAAGTTTCAAACTCTAAATTTCTATGATTTCATTTTATAATTAACTAAAAGAAAAACTGCCATATTATCCTACAGTAACATCTCTAATAAAAATCTAAACTGTCCAAAAAAACTTTCTGTAATGATAAAAATGTTCCACAGCAGCACTGTTCAATATGGTACCCATTAGCTACATATGGCTATTAAGCGCCTGACACATGACTAATGCAATTAAGGAACCAAACCTATAATTTTATTTAGTATGAGTGTATGTATGTATGTATTGATTCACTGACTGAGTTGGAGTCCCACTCTGTCGCCCAGGCTGGAGTACAGTGGCACGCTCATGGCCACTGCAGCCTTGACCTTCTGCCTCAGCCTTCCAAGTAGCTGGAACCACAGGCACATGCCAAAACACCTGGCTAATTTATCTATTGTAGAGACGAGGTCTCACCATGTTGTCCAGGTTTAATTAATTTAAATAGCTACATGTGAGCCAGGCTCAGTGGCTCAGCCTGTAATCCCGTGCCTTTGGGAGGCTGAGGTGAGTGGATTGCCTGAGCCCGCAGGTTCGAGATCTGCCTGGGCAACTTGGCGAGACCTCATCTCTACAATAAATCAAAAATTAGGTGGGCTTGGTAGCGTGCACCTGTAGTTCCAGCTACTTGGAAGGCTGAGGCGGAAGGATCACCGGAGCCCAGCAGGTTGAGGCTGCGGTGGCCGGGAGCGGACACTGCACTCCAGTCTGGGCGACAGAGTGAGACTCCAACTCAAAAAAAAAAAAAAAAAGCTACATGTGGCAGTGGCTACTGGACAGGACAATCTAGACTAAGATAATTCAAATAGGAATATTTTACATAACTTGTATTGCCAAGAAATAAAGTATTCCAAATGTGAATTTTTCCAATGTTCACTCATACCTTGCTTCTGTCAATGAAATGCCTTGACTCTAGGTCCTATATTTATCTATTAAACAGTCCTTTCTGCCCTCCTTTGCAGTACAGGCTTCCCCTGCTAGGTAAGTGTTCTAGAGACCCATCAGCATTAGTGTGCCAGCTAGCGTTGTTGTGAGAGACTATGTTCGGCTTCACTTAAGTTTTTTTTTTTTTTTGGAGTCTTTCAACACATTTGCCCATTTCATAATAGGTGACTTACAAGTGCACCTGCCCACACCATGCTGAGTGTTCAGCAGTTCTGGACCAAAAAAAAAAACGGCATGACCTCTGTGCCCCACCCTCCCTATTCACCAGATCTCATCCTGAGCTACTAGTTTTTTTGTTTTCCCGGATGAAAACATGTCCTCAAAGGGAAAAGTTTTGTCAATGTGGAAAAGGTGAAACAAAAAACAGCAGAAGCACTAAAAGGCATCCAAATTGGCAAGTTCAAAAACTGTTTTGAGCAGTGACAAAAGCATCTCAATAGGTGTACTGCATCAAATCGAGAGTACTTTGAAGGTGACTGAAGTTTAAACATGGAAGAATAAAAACACGGCCAGGCTCGATGGCTCAGTCTGTAATCCCAGCACTTTGGGGGCCGAGGTGAGTGGATTGCCTAAGTCCACAGGTTCAAGACCAGCCCGGGCAATTTAGCAAGACCTTGTCTCTACAATAAACAAAAAATAAGCCAGGCATGGTAGCGCACACCTGTCGTTCCGGCTACTTGGAAGGCTGAGGCGGAAGGATCACCGGAGCCCAGCAGGTTGACGCTGGGGTGGCCATGAGTGTGCCACTGTTCTCCAGCCTGGGCGACAGAGTGAGACTTCGACTCAAAAAAAAAAAGAGTAAATATAAATTTTTTTTTTTTTTTTTTTTTTTAGGTCTCGCCAAGTTGCCCAGGCTTATTTCAAACCTGCAGGCACAGGCAATCCACACGCCACAGTCCCCCAAAGTGCTGGGATTACAGACTTGAGCCACCTCGCCCAGCACACAATTTTTAATAAATAAATTTCACGGTTTTTTGGGGTCCCCCTCATATATATACAATGGGACACTATTTAACCTTAAAAAAAGAATGAAATTCTGACACATTGTACAACATAGATGACTAAACCTTGAAGACATTATGCTAAGTGAAATAAGCCACACACAAAGGAACAAACATTATATAATTCCACTTATAAGAAGTACCTACAACAGACAAACTGATAAGAGACAAAAAGTTGAACAGCACTCACCAGAAGCCAGGGGAAGGAGGAAATGAGGAATTATTGCTTAATGGGCAGAATTTCAGTTTGAGATGATGAAAAAGTTCTGGAGATAGACAGTGGTAATGACTGTACAATAATATGAATGTACCGAATGCCACTTAACTGTATACATAAAAATAGTTAAAATGGTAAACTGTATCACAAAATAAATAAGCTGAGTGAGTGACTCTGGGAGATCATAGATAAGTAAAGTACATGGTATTTAATATATGGATTGTAGTATCTAGAGATTTTTTGTTTCTTACTGTGGTCAGGTTAACTAACAGCACCAGATAATTTCCAACTTAAAAAGAGACTAATTATCATACTTGGATAACAAAAACCACATGCAAAAGTCCTAAAATATTTCTAGAAATACATGTGCAGTTGTGGTGAAGTCTTTGATATGACAGTATGTCACAACTATTATCCCATTCCTTAAAAAATATATATTATATACATCATTTTTAATCTTGACCCACATTTCATCTTGACATTCTAAACATTCCATAGTTTATCATTTTAATTTGTCCACCACATTTTTTCATATTTAGGGTGCTCCGAGACTACAATGATAAACACCACAACATTTCTTCAGAAACTATAAGTATGATCCTATTACAACAGTTTCTTCAGTTATGTCAGCTAACATTTTTCCAAGGAGAATCTAATCAAAAGGAGTACTCTCTGGGAAAAATGAATATACAGACTGAGCTTTCCTTGTGAATCCAAAGTACGCATATTTTATATTCCCCATGTTATCAGCAGTTCTTGAACTTTATAATTAATCTACATTTTATTTGTCAGAAGAGAATTATACTACTGATTATAACTACAAAGACATAGCTCAAAAAAGGTTAGATTACCATTGTGATAAGTATGCCTACAAAATGAATTATAGGATTCAAAATAATTCTTTCTACTTTGACTATAGATCTTTCTAAACTGGGGAGTTTAACATTAAGTTCTATAAGGTACCTAGCCCTATACCTTATACAAGTATTGTACCAATCTCTCATAATTCCTGAAAATCTTTTCAACTTGCCAAGATCTGAAAAGTCAAAGTTAAGGTGTTATGGTCAAAGAACAACTTCATGAAAATAAGGAATTAATGAGTTTACTCTGAATATTTAAAAGTATTCAACAATAATTACCAGTGGAGTGAGTAAGTTTTGGAAGAAGAATAAAATAGTTAAAAGGTAAGATATTTGTAATCCCAGCACTTTGGGAGGCCAAGGCAAATGGATTGCCTGAGTCTGTGGGTTCAACACCAGCCCAGGCAGCTTGGCAAGACGTCTCTACAATAAGTAAAAAAAATTAGTCGGGCATGGTAGCACGCACCTGTAATTCCAGTTACTTGGAAGGCTGAAGCAAAAGTATCACCTGAGCCCAGCCCATCGATGCTGGGGTGGCCGTGAGTGTGCCACTGCACTCCAGTCTGGGCAACAGAGTGAGACTCCAACTCAAAAAAAAAAAAAAAGGTAAGATATGATAAAACAATAGTATCTTTGAGAGATGAAGAAAATTGAGGGAAGAAATTAGAAAACACCTATGGTTTTCCAACTTATAAATCTAAAAATGTAGGTTTTTAAAAAATTTGATGACTATAATTTAAGGTGCTACAGAAGCCCAAGCATACATTTACTTTAAATTTCTCTTACTAAGATGTGTGCAAAAATCTAAAAAATTAAACTAACCACCTATTTGACAGACTATTAAAGCTTCCTCTTCCAGTTCCATTTATATAATGCTATATAAGTCATTTCACAAATGTTTCAACATCCAATGTCAACAATAAAGTCTATTCATGAATATATTGTAAATAATAAAACAAAATACAACTATAACAATGAATGCTTCAAAAGTCACATTCCTCAATACTATTTTATCAAAAATTGCCAAATTTATTATCAAGTATAAAATGACAGTGTGTCAATAAACCTATGCAAACATTTCGCCTGCGTTCAACTCTAAACTTAAGTCTTTACTGTGAAAATGTAAAGAAAATAGGAGCATATGGGATACTCAAAGGACTACCTACCAATTAAAAGACAAGAATAATTCCATATTATGCAGTCATAAAGGACAAAATTATGAACTTTGCAGCAACTTGGATGAACTTGGAGTCTATAATATTGAGCAATCTATCACAGAAACAGAGAACTGAGTACCACATGTTCTCACTCATAAGCAGACCTTGAACAATTATCATAATGCTATAAGAAAGGGATTGACAATAGTAGGAAATTGCCAGGGGAGGGGGAGGGTAAGACTGGCAGTAGTGGGAAACTGCCTGGGGAAGGGGGTGTGGGGCACACCTCTTCAACAAGGGTACCTGCATAATGAACATTTGTATATCTAACCCTGAATTGTATCCATCTTTAAAATAAAAAATTTAAAAAATTAAAGAATCATTCCACATTACTCTGAAGATCTACATAGTTCACCCAGATAAACACTAGATATATAAATAAGATGACAGATTACATTTTTATTTTTATATTTTGTTAGTTTACTACTCTGAAAAAAATATTGGAAAATAAATGATATATTATAGCAAGCAAGAAAACAAAAACACGCAAGAATACTAAAATTAGGGAGAAAACTACACTTTAGTTGACTACATTTTAGTTGGAATCTATTGCATCAGTATTATCATAGTCCAGTCTTCATTTTCCATTTATAACCTGCAAGTGCTTTCCCTATTATGAGCTAAACTGAGTCCCCTGAGCAAAAACCTAGATAACAAGGCCACAAAAAGCTCCAACATGTAAATTAAGAAGCTTTCAAAAATTAAATATAAGCAGTTAGGCCAATGGAACAGACCATAATCATTCATATCCATCTTTTAATATCTTTGGAAATCTTTAAAATCACGTATCACAGAAGTCTCTAAATTTAAGTAATATTTTTATTTTAAGTAAAGTTTTCATTACCTTTATTATTTTCTTGCTAGAATTCAATGTTTGCAAACAATGGGAGTTAAGAGGAAATACAGAATTCCAGAAACATCCTCAAAGAGGGGTAAGGAATTGGAGGAAGGAAATTTTCAAATAGGCAAAGAAATTTTCTAGCTTTTGTTGACAACTTACATCATCCTAAACAGAGAAACTCATAAACCACGAAAAATTTCTCAAACTAAAGAAATAAGGCAATCCTAAGGATCCTCCCAAGACGTGGGATTTCAGGCTGAGCCACCGAGCCTGGCTCATTTACACAAATTTAACTGCAGTACCTGCCCCCCCAAAAAGGTAATTTCACCTGTCAGTCAACCCAATAAATTAAAGTAAGGAATAAAAAATAAAAGGTCAGTCGCGGTGTATCATGCCTATAATTCCAGCACTTTGGGAGGCAGAGGAAAGAGAATTGCTTCAGCCCAGGGATTCGAGATCAGTCTGGGCAACTTAGAGACTTGGTCTCCACGAAAAATCAAAAAATTAGCCAGTGCACACCTGTGGCTCCTGCTACTTGGAAGGCTGAGGCGGAAGGATTGCCTGAGCTTCTAGAAGGTTGAGGCTGCGGTAGCCATGACTGTGTGAATGCACTCCAGTCTAAATGACAGAGTGAGACTCTGACTCAAAAAAAAAAAAAAGTTAGAAAGGAGAAGATTCCTCTTTTCAAGTAGTCTTAGTTTTTGTGCCTCATGTGAGTATCTTGCTATATCTCACTGTGCTGAGTAGAACAAAGTCATTCTTCCATATAATACCTAAAAAATAAACTGATAAAATATTTCTAAGGGTATTTAACAAATTACATCAAAAGCCCTTAAAATGCACATGCCGGCCGGGCTTGGTGGCTCAGCCTGTAATCCCAGCACTTTGGGAGGCTGAGGTGAGTGGACTGCCTGAGCCCGCGGGTTCAAGACCTGCCTGGGCAACTTGGCGAGACCTCATCTCTACAATAAATAAAAAATTTGCCAGGTGTGGTAGCGCGCACCTGTAGTTCCAGCTACTTGGAAGGCTGAAGCGGAAGGATCGCCAAAGCCCAGCGGGTCGAGGCTGCGGGGGCTGGGAGCGGCCACTGCACTCCAGTCCAGGTGATAGAGTAAGACTCCACTCAAAAAAAAAAAAAAAAAAAAATGCACATGTCACCTCCCTACCCTACTTTTGACCATACAATTCATTTCTAGGAGATTGTCTTAAGGATATAACAAACTGTTGCCTAAATTTTCATGTTTTGTTTTTAGTACAAGAGGTCACTTAAACATACGCCAATGACGTCATCTGGTGCTCAACTGAAGAAACCATTATTTCTTTCCACTAGAAGAAAAAACAACTGTGCTGTAGTTAAAGAAAGACAGTGTTAAATTCCTAAAGGTTTTTCATGGATAATTTTAACCAGATATGATTTTTCACCTTATATGTTGATTTTCAAAATAAATTCTCATGTAGGAAAAAATTGTTTGAGTAGGAAATTTGTTTTGCAAAATCAAAGTGTATGTACATACACAGAATAACATTTCAGAAGGATATTCAATCCATGGCTGAAGTAGGAGTTTACCTCTGGTATGAGAATTTTCTTGTTTATTATATCTTATATAGAGGGTGTCAAATTTGTACACATTTTAAGAAAGGAAAAAACTATATTAAAATTGTAATACTCAATACATAACTGCCTGTCACATGGTAACACTGGCATTTGAACAAAAGTCATACTATACATTGCTATTGTATTTCAATTCAACTTGGAAAATACATAGATAACATCTCTTAAAATGTGTATATGTTTTTTTGATACCCCCGGTATACAGTAATCTGATCTTAAATGTTTTATATGGAACATGCATTCTTTTTATAATAAATTCCTTTTGGAGGGTTACAGGGAAGGCAACTAGAAAGCTGAAGAACACTAAAATATAACCTTACCATTTCAGAGGGAAACAGTTGTATTAGTTCACTGACTAAAACCAAGTACAATATTTCTATAACACTAAGATATATTATAGCCAAATCTACTCAAGCACAGATACTCTGCTTTTATCTGAACCAATATTCACTTAGCTAGTCATTTGGATCCCCAAAGAGAAAAGAATATCCTGAAAAATTAAAAGGTATGCATTATAATTTGTTTTACATACCAGGAAGAAGAAAGATGTCAACCCAGTGGGCAAAAATAAATTATTTCAACACTTTAGATACGATTTGACTTAACAGTCATATGGTATTCACAAGCACATTCCTTACAACAAGGTGTATATTAAAAGGAACCGGAGCTTCTCAGAGAAATGGCTGATTCCAGGGCTGGGGCAAGATAAGCACGAGATGAACCTAGAACATCTTAAGCCAAAAATTAAGAAAGTGCTCACAAAAATGATAGGAGTAGGGCTGGAGGCAGCAGTTCACGCCTGTAAACCCAGTGCTTTGAGAGGCCAGCAGGAGGATCACTGAGACCAGGAGTTCAAATCCAGCCTGGGCAACATAGCAAGATCCTATCTCTACAAAAAAAAAGGTTTAAAAAATTAGCCAGGTATGGTGGGTGTGTGCCTGTAGAATGAGATGGGGGGGATCACTTGAGTCCAGGAGTTTGAGACTGCAGTGAGCTACGATTGCGCCACTGTACTCCAACATGGGCAACAGAGACCCTGTCACTAAGAAAAAAAAGAAAAAGAAAAATGATGAGGGTATGTCATAAGCACACAAGAGCAAGCTTGAAGGACCCCCAATGGCTTAGTCTGAGACAATCTGAGCACAAAAATCATTAAGGGCCGGGCTCAGTGGCTCAGCCTGTAATCCCAGCACTTTGGGAGGCTGAGGTGAGTGGACTGCCTGAGCCCGCGGGTTCAAGAACCACCCGGGCAACTTGGCGAGACCTCACCTCTACAACAAGTCAAAAACTAGCCAGGTGTAGTAGCGTGCGCCTATAGTTCCGGCTACTTGAAAGGTTGGGGCGGAAGGATCGCCAGAGTCCAGCAGGTGGAGGCTGTGGTGGCTGGGAGCATGCCACTGCACTCCAGCCTGGGCAACAGAGTGAGACTCCAACTCAAAAAAAAAAAATCACTAAGAATGGTAATAAATGATAAAACAATGAAAGAAACAAAAATTTGCAGTTCATGACAGACACACAGGCAAAGAAGAAGGAAGGGTCTTGATTACAATAAAATGCCAAGTGTTAATTGGACAATGTGAAGAAAAGCGCTACTGTTAGAAAAGAATCATTTTTCAATAACCATAGTAGAAACTGTTTTAGGCAAGAATGATCAATGGATACTAAGTACAGATGGACATTTTGCTAAAGAGCAGGATATAAACATGATGTTAATGTGTCACCCCAAGATGCAAGGGGAAAAAACAGTGACTACAGACAAAAAATTCAGACTTTTGAGTGATCAAAATTAACATCACCAATGAAGGGCAAATGACATCATGTAGCTCTGGATGTGTAGACTCTTAAGCCAGGAATACATAACCTGAATCTAATCACAAGCAAGCATCAGACAAAACCAAAATGAGAAACGTTATATAAAAAAGTAAGAGTGGAAAGAAATCGTGTTCTTCAAAAATGTCAGTGTCATAAAAGACAAAGGCTGTGGAAAAGTGCCCAGATGAAAGAAGAGTAAACAGACATGACAACTAAATACAATACTTGGTTCTAGTCCGGATCCCATACTGAGGAAAAATTTGACCTTACGTAGATGAAATAATTTAAAAGAAATATTTACAAATGCTTTTACAGTTCTATGATTCCAAGGTTCTAAACAGAATTCAACTAGAATTCAACATAATCAAAACACTGATTCAGAGTACATAGTAGTAAGCAAAACTAGTATACTTTTAAAATCATACTTTAAAAAATCTGCATATATTAGCAAATAAATAACTCCATCCAATTAAATCAAAACCAAGTGAAAAGTTAATAATATTCTCCTTCAATTTCACCACGTTTTAGTCAACAGTCTGATACATATCCTGTTATGTTATCCTTACTCAAATCTAGCCTGCAAGATTATACACACAAGCTAGCAACAGACTAAAAAGTAACATCAGTGTGACCAAAATGAAGCAAAAGAAATCTAAGAAATTTTGACATTTTATCACTAAAGCTAGAAGTTCTCAAACTTGACTACTAAGTAAATACACTTATCAAAATGTGTAAGTTCCATCATTATAAACACCACTTTATTATTATAAACATTCTCCTTGAAAGCAACAATCACTAAAAAAAAAGACTACTAACCGTACAGATTAATATGTCTCAAATATCCTTGTTATTAGTGTTCTTTATCAAATTAAAATATTCAACTCTGAAAAAAATGATAGGACACAGAGAATAAAAGACACTGGTAATCCAAAAAGGGGAGGGTGGGAAGAGGGTGAAGGTTGAAAAATTACCTACTGGGTACAATGTTCACTATTTGGGGTGGTAAGTACACTAAAAGCCCACTACACTATATATAGCCATGTAACAAACCTACACATATACCCCATGATCTATGAAAATGAAAATAAAAATTCTCTAATGATAAAGAATATCCTAGTGGTTGAAGGCAAGGAGCAACTCTGGATTCAGAATAGTTGAACTCAATTCCTGCCTCCACAATCTAGTATCTGAAGGATCCAAGGACAAGATTAGTCATTTCTCAGTGCTTCAAGTTTTCTCATCTATAAAACGATATAATCACCTCATACAGGTAAATATACCTGATAGCATTACGATGAGTGAGATAACTAGTATTAATACACAGAAAGTGCTCAATAAATCTTAGTTATTATTACATTTTATGCACACTTAAAAAGGAGTCATACTCTCACACCCATTGGGGTGACGATTATCAAAATAGAAAACATGTATGTTAGCAAGGCTGTGAAAAAAATCAGAAACCCTATGCACTGTTGATAGGACTGTAAAATGATGTAACCACTACAGAAAACAGTATGGCAGTTCCTCAAAAAATTAAAAATATAACTACCATATGATCCCACAATCCTACTTCTGGGTATATATCCAAAAGAACTGAAAGCAGGGTCTCAAACAAATATTTGCACACTAATGTTCATAATAGAACTATTCACATTAACTTAGAGGAGGAAGTAAACCAAATGTCCTCAATGAATGAACAGATCAACAAAATTTAACACATATATATAAAATGGAATATTATTCAGTCTTAAAAAGAAACCGTCACATGCTACAACATAAATGAACCTTGAGTACTTTACACTAAGTGAAAAAGCTGAGCACAAAAAGACAAATACTTATATGAGTTATCTCATGTGATCAAATTCATTGAAACAGAAAGCAGAATGCTGACTACTGGGGGCTGGGAGTAGTTGTTTAATAGGTGTAGAGTTAGCCGGGCTCAGTGGCTCAGCCTGTAATCCCGCGCTTTGGGAGGCTGAGGTGTGTGGATTGCCTGAGCCCGCAGCTTCGAGACCCGCCTGGGCAACTTGGCGAGACCTCACCTCTACAATAAATAAAAAAAATCAGCCAGGTGTGGTAGCGCGTGCCTGTAATTCCAGCTACTTGGAAGGCTGAGGCAAAAGGATCGCCGGAGCCCAGCAGGTCGAGGCTGCAGTGGCCGGGAGCGGCCACTGCACTCCAGTCTGGGCGACAGAGTGAGACTCCCAACTCAAAAAAAAAAATAGGTGTAGAGTTTCAGTTTTACAAGATGAAAATATTCTGAATATCTGTTTCACAACAGTATGAATATAATTTTTGTTTTGTTTTGTTGTGTGTGTGTGTTTTTGTTTGTTTTTTGAATTAGAGTCTCACTCTGTCACCCAGACTGGAGTACAGTGACACGTTCCCAGCCATCACAGCCTCGACTTGCTGGGCTCCGGCAATCCTTCCGCCTCAGCCTTCCAAGTAGCTGGAACTACAGGCCTGCGCTACCACACCCAGCTAATTTTTTGATTTATTGTAGAGATGAGGTCTCACCAAGTTGCCCAGGCAAGTCTCGAACCTGCGGGCTCAGGCAATCCACTCACTTCAGCCTCCCAAAGCGCTGGGATTACAGGCTGAGCCACCGAGCCCGGCTAATATGAATATACTTAACATTCCTAAACTGTACGATTAAAAATGGGTAAGAAGGTAATCATACTTTTCTTTTCTTTTAGGTTAGAAAATAGTTTATTTAGAAAGTATATTAGAGAGAGAGAGTCACCTCTCCAAGGTAGAAGAGAGGGCCAAAGCTTAGGAAACATGTCAGTGGCCATAGCTCAAAGAACACATGGCTACATCAGCATTTAGTAAAGCAATGGCCAGGAATCATACTTTTAAAATCTGGGATCTGCAAATAAGGACATGATAACATTCTCTACCATGTTTATAACGGCCAGTGAAACTATTAAGAGTCAATAGAGTAGCAACAAATGAACTGGCAACTACAAAACTCATAAATAAACAGTGTTATTACATTCTCCATCTTCATTCTAAAATATCTGCAGACTAAAATAAAACAATGTATTAAAATAAGCTTGCTATTTATTGCAAACAAAATATACAAATCACTTTTGAGTCACTTACATGACTCAACTTAAAGTCTCTAAAGTCAGCTTGATCTTGAGCCCAGATTTTACTCCTGTGCACAAGGAAAGCAGATGAGTCCTCTGATCCCATAAGAAATAACTGTAAGGGTGTAGACTGATACGAAATCTCAGGGTCACCTGAGATCACAGACAACATAGAATCAGAAATGACCTGAAACCACTATGGGCCTAAACACCCGGGCTCTGAATGTAATCAAACTATATCCAGCCTAATTTAGTCACAAAATTTTCAAACATAAATGTAGAAAATAGTAATACAAAATAAAATATGTTATGTTTTCAAATAGTTCCCACCTAAATCAGGAAGTGAAATTAGGCAGACTTTACTTCCCATTTATAAAAAAAAAAATCACCAGATATGTTTTGGGAATACATTTTAAACAAATATGAAGCTCATGGATTTTTTTAAGATATACTTTAAATATT
>CAUYQG010057402.1:0-23825 GCA_963574415.1 Tarsius wallacei
ATTCCAGTAAGACTTCATGTTAACTTCAACATTTGAAAAGACCGGATAACCAAAAAAAGTGACATTTATAGAAACTGGGTCAGGATTTGAACATTTCTTTTGAGATGAGACAGTTCTGCTCAAAATAGAGGGAAACTGGATGCAGCAAAAACAATATTCACTTTAGCCCAGGATATAACACACCTACCTTGTCTTTCCAATTTTTCTACTAATGTTTAAAACATTCAGGACATCTTTAACATCCACAGGCTTCAGTGCCCTTGTCTGTATAGTAATAATATGGACCAGATGATTTCTAGGGTCATTTTAATAAGATTGTATAATTGGCTAATACAATGTTTTTGGCAATTCCCTATCAGACTGTTGGAAATATAAATGTATATAAATATAAGATTCAATAATGGTTTCAACTTTAGTGAGATTTATAATTCTGAAACTTTTCAAATTATTTATGATTGAATTAGAGCTACAAAACCACTAGCCATAGTAGACTTTCATCACATTGCAGTCATCTGTTAAATTATACCGGTTACTCAGGAACATATAAAGTTGTTATATAATACCAGGACAAGCTTTATTTTTTTCTTTAACTATGTCACATAAAATAGCCACAAATATATTTGTTCTTCAGAGTTGCTTTTCAGAAAATCTTTTTTTAATTGCCTATCTCTGATAATTCATGTAAAGAACAAAATATGTGTCTATTTTAACAATAATCTAAATTTTCTTATATGTTATTGCTGTCTGTTTGATATAATCAACCTTTTTAATTGTTGTTGATCCCATTCTCTTTTTGTTGTCAGATAATTCATAAAAGGTCTGAACAAGTTTTATGCTAGATTTCTACTGAGTTCATTGTACTTCCTTGGACTCCACTGTCTCACTCATGAAATTTTAAAAACCAATTGGATTGCTTTTATAATGTTTTAAAAATACTTATATTCTGTACAATGCCTCAGACATAATAGTTTTCAAACACTTTTCTTTGACTTCTTTTATATAAAATGAAAAAAATAAACAAGCATGTATATACAGATAGGGTATAAATTCTGTCCACACACAGTTTTATAATTTTTAAGATATTTTTTCCTTTTTTGTGGGAAGAGGTATTACTTTGACAAAGTACCAATCACTTCAGTCAAGTGGGTTATATTGTTTTGCATTTGCAAAAAAAAAATGTGTTTAGTAGTATTGTGTCTTGGCTTTTATAGTATTGTGTCTTGGCTTTTATACTATATGCATAATTTTTTAATGTATTTTGTGAGGCTATTTAAGTCTGAACATCAAAACAGCTTATGAAAAAAACAAAATACAGAGATATTTTTAAAAGGCTAAAAATATTTAATAGTAGGTCCTGACTTTATATTTCAATGATTAATAATTACATTAAATTCATAAAAACTTGCAGAGAAAGATTTTCCTGGTCAGGTCTTTCTGGGTTGCTATGACAAACATCTGGTTCCAACAGTTGAAGGCAATCAAAACAAAAACTTTCACTTAACTATGGGACGATGCTACTATGGGTTTATCAAACTGAATCTAGGATTCCAGATTAGTTAGAAAATCTCATGTCTCTCTCTTTCAGTCTCTCTGTCCCATCAACTTCTTTTCAATACTTTAGAAAATTTAGTTTACCAGCAGCAACTTGTAGTCTTACAATTCATTGTTTCACGGTTATTAGTGGAAACAGCACATTTCTTTCCTGAAAACACTGAAAATATCCCAAATTCATTCTAGTTTACCAGGCATTGAATCCTGTGGTTCCTTCTGGAGATGTTGCGTACTTTGAACCACGAGGTAAGCTGACACATTTAATATCTTTATTTAACAAATAAGGATGTGAGAAAATTAAAGTGACCATCTTGTATATTCACATGGTGGGCCTGCATAATCAGATTCAATATTTCCAATTCTAAAATCTCCTCTTTTTTTTTTAAGGGAACCACGTAGGAAATTAAGAAACACTATTTTTAAAAGTTATAAAAGGATACGTGGATGCTCATTCTTCCCTGGATAATTTACCTAGCTATCATTATGGAGTTATTGTCATTCTTAGTATGAATAATCTATTGATCAATCAGTAATCTTGACTTATTGATTATCGAGAAATTATTAAAAGAACACAGAACACACAAGAAAAACAGCAACAACAACAACAACAACAACAAACCAGTCCATGCATTCATTTAACTTAGTTGGGATATTATTTAAACATTTTCAACAAATGTTTATGTAAGAATTGCCAGAGGATGGCAGAGAAGAGAAAGCATATAAGAAATCAGAAGAGTGGGAAGACAACAGGTTTTTAGAGCAATTGTGGAAGATTTCCCAGGGGTCATGACAATGTGTGAGCTTGACAAAAGTATCAACCTAGTCTCGCATAAGTAGCATTAGAATATATTGTAGATGATTATCATAATACCATAAGAAAGGGATTGGCTGTAGTGGGAAACTGAAGGGGAAGGGGGGCTGTGGAATTGGCAGTTGAGGGAAACTGCCAGGGGAGGGCAGGGCATACCTCAACAACAAGGGTACTTGCATAATGAACATTTGTATACCTAACCCTGAATTGTACTCCACATCTTAAAAAAAAAAGATAATATGTTGTAGATGAAGGAAAGGGGATAGTGTGATCAAAGTTAGTAGAAAATAATGGCCAAAGAAACGGACAATCAGACTTCTCTGGGGTTATTTTATGTGACATTGTACAAGTCATTTAGCTATCTTGTAAACACACATCATCTGTAAAATGAATATACTAGTTCACACAATTTTAATTTCCCTCATAATGCCAAAGATAATTTATAATAGCTTGCTATGTGAAATTCACTGAATTAATGCAGTGTACATAGATGAATCTATTTAGTCTTCACAATAACCCCATGGTGCAGACTCCATGGTGCAACTTAAAGGCAACACTAATCAGCGACTTTTATCAAGTATCATCTGCGTATTGTTTAAAATGCAGATAAACGGGTTCCATGCTTCACAGAGTTAAGGAGTTTAGTATCTGAGCAAGATTCTCAGGTGATGAATTTGTGATTTAATTCTTAGAAGCCCTGTTGTCCAAACACTATTATTATTGCTTTTTTTATTGAAATCTGACCAAACACCTACAGTAGTTTGTTCAAAATCAGTCAGCTAAAGTGTCACAGAACAAGTTTTAAGGAAATTTGGCCAGGCTCTTAGCCACTGTTTTGATACCTTCAGTTTCTATGGTTCTATGAATCTACACAGTGGATGAGTGGGGGATTCAGTTGGAAAGAGAAACGTAGTAGGGTGGGGGTAAAATTGCACTGCAGCCTAAGAAATTAGTCTTGGAAAAATTGATTTTTTTTTTTACTTATTAAGAATAAAGACAATAGTAGAAAATTCTCTGGTATTCAGCAAAGAAATGTTAGACTACATGGGCAACAAAAGAGTAATTTATTATAAGTGTAGGAAAATATCTCAGGAACCCTTGAAGTGATTTTTCCGCATACGTGACTGAACAAGCAGCAAAGAGTGGGGCATATACCCTGTGTTATGTATTTTTCTCACTAAGTACACTAGTTGTACTTCTGCTATATAGTTGGTACTAGGTTTAAGATGATGGAAAAAACAGCTGTATTTTAGTAAGAATGTATTGAATGGGTCAGCGACAAGGTGGGCGCGGGCAGCACGGAGCTGGTGCGGTTTCTGCGGGCTGCAGAGCCAGAGTGGCTGCGGGGTTCGTGGGGCCACCACCCAGGCTGTGGCGCCCTGAGGGGAGGACCCTAGGCCCCCCACTAGTCCCCGTCGAGCGGGCGCCAGCCCAGCCTGAAGGCGGCGGCAGAGGTGGCCTCTGCTCCTTGCACCCTGCGACCCTAACTGCCTCTCACGCCACAGTCAAGCCAGTCCAAACCTGGCTGCATTACCTGCCCTGCACCTTGCGAATTGCTTTGGCAGCCGAACCAGGTTGTTTTCCAGATTGGTACATGCTGTCCCTCTTTGGCACTGGATCCATTCTGATGCGTGTGGAGTCTGTGCTTTTAATGACATGTGGGAATGGGACTACGAAAAGAAACTCAAGAAATCGCCCAAGAGCCGCTGGAGGCATTTCAACTCTTCCATCCTTTGTTTTCTCGGAGGAAACTGACCCTGGCACTGGGTGTTCTGCTGAGTCTGAATTGCTCCAGTCTAGCCCTGGGAGCAGCAACCTTATTACTTGTGGTCACCTACCCACTAATGAAAAGAAGGACATACTGGCCACAATTAGTCCGGGGTTGACGTTTAAGTGGGGCGTGTTACTTGGCTGATCTTCCATCAAGGGTTCCCGTGAACCATACGTGTGCCTGCCTCTTTATTTTTCTGGAGCCATGTGGACACTCGTTTATCATGCTATTTAGGCCCATTAACAAAAGAGTCAACGTTCTGAGGGACCTAAAGTCCATTGCGCTGTGATTCGGGGAGAACACCAAGTCCGGGTAGCTTTGGAGAAGCAAAGCTGGGAGCGCAGGCCTGGAGGGCGTGAACAGCGGCCAGACCTCACACTATGTGGCACTGGTCACTTTGGTGCCCACCTGGCTCACCAGATTTACACGCTGTACACCCACAGACCTAAGGATTGTTGGGATTAATTTACCTCCAGTCAAACTCTAGGACTGATAGTTTTTTTAGGGATTGTCCTTGGGAAATTGTGAAAAGAAAAGATGACAGAGAAAACAGAGACAAATGAGTAGAACAGAAAATTTATAAATAATGTTTATTTAGAAATTATTAAAACAAAATTTTAAAATCATAATTAAACTTGAATACAAGTCTGCTGCAATATGTTAAAAAATTCAGAACCTGAAGATGAAGATTGAGAGCCCATCTGCCTGGGTTTAATTTAACTATTTGCTAGCAAAATCCTTCACCTGTCACAGAACCCAATGATTTCTCAGGATGTGATGACCCTCTTTGGTGCCTTGCAATTCTCATCTGAAGTCATGGGAAAGTATATGTTTGGGCAATTAGGAAAAACTTTGGGTGTGTCTCATCTAAATGAATGTCTTTACGGGTAAAGGACTTTTTAGGGAACAATAAAATCTACTGTGACAAAAAAAATAATTTTTTTGTTAATGTATTCTTATCTCTCAGAGATCTCTGAACAATAGAAATCCTCTTTTGTATAGGTAATAATAAATGCAATCTAATTCTTCATCAGGCAGTTTACTTGGGATGAAAGAAGAAGGAAAGCACAGTATAAAATTGATGCATAGAGGCTGAAATGCAATACAGCAGAGTTACTAGACCAGGAGGACTGTCAACAGAGCTACTGTAACAGTGAGTGAAGCATGGAATGCTAGTCCCATTCTCCTGAGTGTGTGACCAATGAAATTGTATTTTCTGCCCTTGTGCTCCTGTGTATTCTCACGGTTGAAGGTCTTTGCATGCGTTCACATATATTCTTAGAACTACACCTGAGTGTTACAAATATTTTGCTTTACAGAATAATATCATTTTCAGCAGAACTTTTAATTTATATATGACATACAGGAACACAACTGGTTATTTAATGTTTTTATATGCATAATCTTTTTGTGTGTAATTCCATTTCTTCAATATATTTGTTGAGTTCTAATGTAATTATCTATGAATTATCTATGAATATAGATAGTTTTCCCCATCTGTATGTTTTTGTTTGTTTGTTATATTGTACTGGCTGGAAGGTTCAAATCAGTTTTGAAGAGGAGTAGTGACCACAGGAATTTGTATCACTTTCTTAAATCTTAGAGAGTTTCCCTGCCGTTGTACTGCTAATTTCAATTTCCATATTTTTATAGATTCCTTTGCTTTGTCAAGTAATTTGTCTTTTATTCTGTGTTTTCTTAGTGCTAGAATCAAGAATCAGGAATCAGTACTGAATTTGAACAAGTGCTTTTTCTGTGTCTAGGGCTGTGTCATTCTTCATTAATTTATCAGTGTCATAAGTGCATTAATTTTTTCCAGTACTTCCATAATGTCACTTCTGTGTCTTTTGGCTTATAAATTTTCTGATAAGAAGTCTGTTGTTCTTCTTATCTTTGTTCTAAAGTTAAATAAACATTGTATCTCAGAAATGAATCTATCTTGGATATTAGTATTATTTTTTTAGGCATATTTCTGGACTTAGTGTACGGTATATTCTATTATAAATAAATTTTCCTTGTAGGGTCTATATGTGTGGCTTTGAATTTTTCTTTTCTAATTCTTTGTAAAAAGTTATTGTATTCTTACTTCTCATGAATAATCTAAATCTTTCTTATGAATAATATCATCAAACACCATCCTTTTAGTGTGCTTATCTTGTACCCATTTCTCTTCTTTATTCATATGAATATACAAATCTTTGTCCACATTTTGCTGAGTTCTTTTAAATTTATTGAGAGTATGTTTACATGTAATAAAGTCCAGTTTTTTCACAGATGCATTTTACAGATATTTTCTTTACTTCTGTGGTTTAAGTGCTTTTTAAGAAAGAAAATTTTTTTAAGTGCTTTTTAAGAAAGAAAATTTTCTTAGTTTTGATGCAAACCAATGTCTCTTTTAAAATTTTTTTTTATTTAGAATCCTACCTAATAAAATTTGCCTTACCTGTTTTTCCAATACACTTAAAAAATACTTTGTAGCATTAGGTTTTACACCTGGTGCTTAATTCACTTAAAAAATATGATTCAAAACAAAGGTCAAGTTTTTTGTGTTTTTTTTCTTTTTTGCCTAAGATGTTCAATTTTTCCAACACCGTTTGCTGCAAAGGCTGAAATCCCTTCAAAAGATGGGTGCTTTTCTGTATTCACTATATTCTTCTATTGTTTTACATTTCCAGTCTTCTTTTCATGAAATTCATTGCTTTTCTAGTTAATGAAGCTGAAAAATTAGATTTTGACGTATCTACATCTTTTAAATACAGACTCTAAAGTAAAAAATCTACTTGAGCCTTGTACCACAAAGTTTGTATTTTATGTTTCCATTTTTCCATTCCAAATATTGCCAAATTTTCTTGTGATCTCTTTTTGACATGAGGTTAATTTAGAAATGTATTGTGCAATTTTCAATCATTGGAATTATAAAGATACTTTTTAATTACTAATTTTTCTGTTAATACATGGTTGTGAGAAAATATAATTTGTGTTATTTTAATATTCTAAAATGTATTTACATGTGTTTTATGGTCCAGAATATGGTTTATCCTTGCAAATGATTCATGTTTACTTTAAAAGTGTGCTTGCTACTGTTGGATAAGGTATTCACTGAATAGATTAATTAAGTGTTTTTCAGGTGTTCTCTATACTTACTATATTGTTGACTGATGTGTTCTATTAGTTACAGAGAAAGCAGTGATGAGGTTTGACACAATATTTGTGGGTATCTTGCTCCCTTTTCTTTTTTTCTGTTTGAATATGTGAAAAATGCCCCCAGGAGACAGCCAATTTATTAAAAAGTTATTTCTTATTTTAAAGTATTATATATATATAATATTTGTTGAGTTCTAATGTAATTATCTATGAATTATCTATGAATATAGATAGTTTTCCCCATCTGTATATATATATAATATATATATACTAAATATATATACATAATATTTACTAAATATATATATTTAGTATATATATATAGTATATATATAGTATTTACTTTAAAGATGTGGGGTACAAATCAGGGTTAGGTATATAAATGGTCACTGTACAAGTCCCTTTCATGTCTACCAGTTTTTGTTTTTATGTGTTTTCATTATCTCCTTTTTTGTGCAGACACTTTTAGAATTGTTAGTTGGAAGGGTAAAATTGGTCAAGCCAAAATGGAGTCACCTTAGCTAGTATGCAGACATTTGATAGAAGCCATTAAAAAGAGAACTATGTAGGGTACACTTCAGGATTAAGTTGAAAAGTGGTCATCATGCAGGTAAAGTTTGGGTTTCCCGTTGGTCCCCACTTCACCTGGTTTGGAATCAGATAGCCTTATGTGTCTCTTAATCCCTCCCTTGGCAGTGTCCCTCTACTGCAAATCCCTTTTTTATAGTATTATGATAAATGTTCGGGGTACACTTATGAGTGAGAACATATGGTACTCACTTCTTCATTTCTGTGTTAGAACACTGAGTATTATAGACTATAAATCCATTCAAGTTGCTGCGTAGTTCATAATTTTGTCTTAATTGATGGAAATGTAATAGTCCGTTGTGTTATGTATCACATTTATTTTAGTGAAAGTCCAAGTTTTCTCTGACATACCATTAAAGAAACAGTATGAACAGAAGGCTAAAAATAAGTGTGTAGTATGTTAATTTTGTCATTATAATTTTAAAATACATTTTGTAAAAGTACAAACATAGAAAAGTATTTTTGCTGATCTCTGACCCTTGGCTTCTGACTCTTGGTTTTGCCTGTCATTTGGTACACAATCTCAATCCAGGAGAAAAAGTTAGCCAATGAAATAACACAAGAAATAAGTTTTAAACTTGATGAATTCATGTACAGGATTTCCCAAATCTCTATGTCATGCTGATGCTTCCAATTCCAACAAAAATAATATATGTTTTTCTGGTCCCGGCACCCAAGAGTTCATGTTTCCTTTCTTGAACATAAGAATATCCAGAGTTCTATTTAGTTGGAAATAATGTATAGGAAATAATGGACCTAGCTGGCATGCTCCCAATAACCACATTGTGTTGATCATATCTTCATGGAATACATTGTTCCACTATTAGCTTGGAACAAAATGATGTATTTGCTCTAGACATATTCTGGGATGGCCAAAGAAACCAGCTTCTTATCTATATCAGAAAATCTACTTCTTTCAGGATAGACAAGACTTATCTAGAATACGATCTTACATATTTACATTTTTCAAAGTACACCAAGAAACAAACACCTGGGCTGTAAAACTGAATGAAGAGAAATGTGGTGTGATGCTATGGTCACAATTGGGGTTCCCTGCCCTATATTTTCTGAGGAGACTGGAGTCCAGTGTCAGCCATGTACAATCAGGAAGTTAAAATAAAGACCTCCACCTAGGCTGGCATGAGCTCATTTTATATATGCCACAGTGCTAAGTAATTTAAGAGATACAGAAAATAAAAAAAAAATGATGTGTATATGATAAAGAGACACACAGCCCAGGGGATGCCCTCTGGAATCACAACCCAGGGTTTAAAGTCTGCCTGGGCCAACTATTACATGGATCACACGTGGAATGTGCTGAAGCTTAAGTGATTTTATCCATTTTGTAAAAAGAAATGAAGACACCCTGCCTATTGGGAAGAGATATCATAGGGTGCAGCACCCAGTCAGGTCTGACAACAGTGGTCACCAGGGCAACTGTGGAGATACAAGAGGTCCTGGAGGAGTCTGGCAAGACCTGGATTGCTCCTGGGCTGAGATCGAGGTGGCTTTGCCCCTGTGACCCAGAGGACAGGGCCAGTTACATATTCCTTTACTGAGTGCCCACGACCCATCCTCACAGAGAGGCCCACCTGGCACCAATCACCTGCAAGCTGCAGCAGGAAATCTTCCAGCGCTAGAATGTTCATCTGCTCTGGTGGTGGGCAGGTCCTTGCGCGGTACCATTGTCGCCTGTCTTGGTGCTCATCTGGACTCACATGCCCTCCTGACACTCCCCGTCTCTGTCACGAACCCCATTGAGATGTCACAGGTGCAAGACTGGCCGATGTGAGCTTGGTTGAGAGGAGTTGGTCACTAGGAGACTTGTCTCCTGGCACACTCTTTTCTGACAATTGCAGGTCACAAAACCCCCTTGCAACGGGCAATTTACTCAGTTTGCTTAATTTACTTTGACTTGCCATTTTCAGTTTCCCATTTTAACCAGAGAGGCTGAACTTCGATCTTTCTTCTTGCATCTGTGTCAGTCATGTTTGCTTTCATTTATCTAGTCTGAAAACTTTTACAATTTGTCATGCAATTGCAGCAAGTGTTCCATGTTTTAACTATATATTTGCTCTGAAGTATAGCTGGGGATGGTGCACTGAGAAGTCTCAAGAGAGGAGTCTGACCTTCAGATATGTATTCCAGCGAGGAAAACTGAGCCAACAGGACCCGGGAACCAAATAACGTCTAATTGTTACAGTCATCATATAGATCTTGAGGACATGTCTGGCTCTAAGAAGACTCTCCAGGAGTGGAGTAGGAACCAAGATGTTCAGTGTCATTGGGTGTTGACAGTCACATGGATTGCTGTGGATATGATGGCATCTAGTGACAAAAGTATGCAGCAACAGATCCCCAGAAACAGGAGGTAAGGTACACCCGGCAGGGCCACACAGGTAAGTACTAGGGTCAGGCAGGAGATAGAGGAAGCAAGAGAGAAAGCTTGAGAAAAATCTTGTATTGTGATTTTTGTCCCCTGAAGTCCCCCTGTGGTCACTGTCAGATGTCCACTGGGTTGTGGCCCTTCACTTTAGAGTGAGAACAAGGATATTTATTATCGTTAGGGGTACGCAGCATGTGAATAAACATAGATGACCAGGAAGATTCTAAGAGTTGACACATGGTAGGCCTTCACAAGGGCCTGATATATAGTAGTCAGCACTGCTTTCCACACCAGAGTCTTGTCAGATGTTCTTCAAACAATTTATATCTATTAGAACACAAAAGTGTGAACATTACCTCTATATGACAAGTTACAGAAGCTGATTTTGCATACCTCATTTCACCAGACACTCACAGCATGCATATAAATGAAAACTTTGTATTTTCAAGGAGGAGAGAGGCTGAGGGAGAGACATTAAAAAATTTCTTTTATGTCACTCAGATAGAAAGTAGCAGTACAGGATGGAAAACCAGGTCTGACCACCATATCTCCGGGTTACAGGGACAAAGCCTCACTTGATCTAGTAGTGCATGCATCAAAAATAATCACAGAAGTGTAGGACATGTGTCCCTTGTAGGCATATTATTAGGTTGGAGGTATTTTTAAACATGTAACTGCGAATTAGCACACAATATACTATACCACTCCTTGATCATGACAGTACAGAAAGAAATTCCTATGAGAACAAAAAAGAGCATGAATAGCCAAAACAATCACCTGCAAAAGGAACAAAATGGGAGGTATCACACTTCCAAACTTTAAACTTTATTACAAGGCTATAATAATTAAACAGCCTGGTATTGGTACACGATAAACACAGAGACCAATAAACAGTACTGAGATTCTGGAAGCAAAAACATTGTTTCTCAACCAACTTATCTTTGACTAAGCCACCAATAACAATCACTAGGGAAAGATCATATTTAGCAAATTGTGCTGGGAAAACTGGCTGACTACATGCAGAAGAATGAAACCAGATCCCTACCTATCACCATATATAAAAATCAACCCAAAATGGATCAAAGACCTAAACATAAAACCTTAAACTATATAAATCCTAGAAAAAAACATAGGAAACACCCTTATGTTGGCCTACACCCACATCAGAGTAAGTAACAAATTCTTGACTAAGTCCGCATAAGTGAATGTCATAAAAACTAAGATAGTCCAGTGGGACCACATTGAATTGAAAAGATTTTGTACAGCAAGAGAAACCATCAAGAGAGTTCAGAGACAACATACAGAATGGGGGAAAATGTGGCTAAATATGTATTTGACAAAGTCCTAGCATCCACGACCTATAAGGATCTCAAATGAGTTGAAAGAGAAAAGACAAACAGCCCTGTTAAAAAATGGGCAAAGGATATTAATAGACAATTTTCTAGAGAAGATATACAAATAGCCAACAGATATGAAAAAAAAAATGCTCAGCCTTACTAATTTTCAGAGAAATACAAATCAAAATTACGATGAGATACTACCTAACTTCATTGAGAATGGCCATCATTAATGCATAAAAAAACTACAGTTGCTGACACAAGTGCAGAGAAAAGGGAACACTTCTATGCTGTTGGTGGAAGTGCAAGCTAGTTGAGCGTCTATGGAAAGCAGTGTGGTGATTCCTAAAAGAACTAAAAATTGACCCTTCCATACAATCCAGCAATCCTTCTCCTGGGAATATACTCAGAAGAACATAAATTGTTATACAAAAAAAGACACCTACACATGCATGTTTATAGCCACACTATTCACCATAGCATAAACATGGAATCAACACTACTGCCCATCAAAAGTGTACTGGATAAAGAAAATGTGGTGCATATACACAATGGAGTATTACATAGCCATAAAGAAGAACAAAATCATGGACTTCACAGCAAATTGGATGGCGTTGGAGACCATCAAACTTAGTGATTTATCAAAGAAACGAAGAACAGAATACCACATGTTCTCTCTCATAAGTGGAACCTAAACAAATCACAACAGTACAAGGGAGGGATTTACAGTTTGTTGAACACTGCCAGGGGTGGAAGGGAAGAAGGGTGGACATGCAACAATACGAAGCATATTGATTCCTTATGAGGGAAACTGAGAGTCAGTTGGAGGCCTAAACTTCACCTGCATGCAGCCTATTTGTGTTGTTAATCCTTCCTTGTGTCTCAAATCTCTATAATAAAATACAATTTAAAAAAGAATTGATTTACTCAAAGCTGTTGGATTGGAGATTGGCAAAGACAGGCCCAAAGCTCAACTTGTATAACCTATAATCTAAGAACGATACTTAGACATGTTGATAGGGTCCTGAAGAAGAAGACAAAAAAAAAAAAGAAAAGAAAAGCAGAAGCTGGAGAACAAAGAAGGGGAAGAGGAGGAAGAGGAAGAGAATGAGCCACAGAAATTAGATATGGACCACGAAGCCAAAAATCTTTGAAATCTGGAAAATATTTACCGAAATCTGAAGTAAAGCATCTGGCAGAAAATAGGTTCTCAACAAAATACAAAGAAAGAATAATGAGATAATTAGTTGCTGAATATTTTGCAAAGTGATAGGTATTGAGAAATATCAATGGCTTCATTCCCAAGCTTCCAATAAAAGGCCATTCATTTCCATTAACTATTGAAAAGATAGCCTCATTTCCAAAACGGTAAGACAAATGGCACTAACATGAACAATATCATAAAAAATGTACACAGGAATAAGAAAAAAAAACACATGAAATAACACAAAGCATTTTTATAATATTTAAATATTTTCATGCTAATTACTGAACTTAATCTTCCAATGCATATAATTTCTCCTTTAGTAATTACCATATCTGAAATCCTTAGTCATTGATTGCTAAAGGAGTAATGTGACTGTGGTTTATTTTTTATTTTTATTTTTTTTTTTAGTCAGAGTCTCTGTTGCCCAGGCTGGAGTGCAGTGGCATTCTCATGGCCACTGCAGCCTCGACCTGTTGGACTAAGGCGATCCTTCCGCCTCAGCCTTCCAAGTAGCTGGAACTACAGGCATGCACTACCATGCTCAGCTAGTTTTTTTTTTAATTTATGTAGATTTCAGGTCTTACCATGTTGCTCAGACCTCGATCCCATAGGCTCAGGTAGTCCTCTCGCCTTAGCCTCCCAAAGTGCTGGGATTACAGACTTGATCTGCCATATCCAGTTAACTATCATTTATTGTTTTGGAAAGTTTCACATATGATCATGTGTTTTTAAAGATCCTACAGAAAATCTGAGTCCAACATTTATTCCAACTTGTTATTTTTTTTCAAACAAACAAAATCAAGAAATTATTCCTTATTGAACTCTCCTCAAATGATATCAAGGAACTATAGTCAAATGGCATCATTTTGAGTCATTTCTGCTCCTGGCAAGGTTGGAAAGGGCTTGTAGTATTTCTCCTCTTTTCAAACAGAATTTGGGTCTGAGCAAAACTGTTTTGTGTATTAACAGTTTCAGCCTTCTTGGGGATAGAAGTTCAAATGTTCTATGACATATTATTAAAGAAATACTATGTGTAGACAGTTGAAAACAATTGCATAGTGTGCAAATTATGTCAACTTATTTTGTAAATAGATATTTTGAAGTAAAAAAACATAGAACAGTATTTTTACTGATGTCTGACTCTTAGTTTCTGACTCTTGGTTTTGCATGTCATTGTCTGGTATATGGCCTCAACCCCAGAGAGAAAAGAAGCCAATGAAATAATCCAAAAGAACAAAAAACTAGATGAAGTCATGTATAGGATTTTCCAAATCTTTTTTGTCATGGTGAAGCTTCCAACTCCTAGGAAAATAATTCATGTTTTCCTGGTCCTGACACGCAAGAGTAAATGTTTCCTGTCTTGTGCATAAAATATCCAGAGTTACATTTTGTTGGCAATAATGTGTAGGGAAGAGGACCTAGCTAGTATGTTCACAATGACCACATTGTGTTGATAATGTTTTCATCCAATACATTGCTCCACTATTAACTTGCAAATAAATGATGTATTTGCTTTCCAGACATATTCCAGGAAGGCCAAAGAAACTGGCTTCTTATCTATTTCAGAAAGTCTACCAATGAATTTCTTTCAGCATAGATGAAAATTGATCTAGCATATGATCATATATATTTACATCCTTTGTAGTATACCAAAAGCAAACAAACACCTGTGCTGCAAAATTGATGTGAAGAGAATGTGGTGTGATGCTAGGGTGAGAAACAGTGGTTTCTGCCCTATATTTTTTGAGGAGCCTGGAGTCCAGGGTCGACCATGGACAACTTAGGAGTTGAAGTAAAGATATGCATGAGATCATTATAGATGTGTAAAGATGTGCATGAACTCATTATAGATATACCACAGTGCATGAAGTACTAAGTACATGGAGTACTACGGGAAAAAAAATGATATCACATGATGTTTACATGATAAGGAGACACACAGGCCAGAACCCACGCTCTGGAATTACACAGCTAGGGTTCAAAGCCTGGCTGGGCCATTACCACATGGTTCACCTGAGGAACGTTCTAAAGCTTGAGTGATTTTACCCAATGTGTAAAAAGAAATGAAGAGACTGCCTACTAGGAAGACATATCATTAGGGGCCAGCACCCAGCCAGGTCTGCTAACCATGTCATCTCCTCAGCAGTCTTGGCTGCTAGGCTCGTGACCCACGGTCGGTCAGGGAGATGGGAGAGATCCTTGAGGAGCCTGGCAGGACCTGGGTTGCTCCTGGGTTGTGAGCAGGCTCAGTCCCTATGACCCGGAGGACAGGAACAGCGACACACAGCAACTGAGTTCCCAAGCCGGACAGGCCCCACCCATCGCCACAGAGGGGCCCACCTGGTGCCAAGCTGCAGCAGGAAGTCCCCAGGGCTAAACATGTCCACCTACGCTGACGGTTGGTGGAGTCTTGTGCCGTGCCCATTGTCGCTGCTTCTTGGCTCTAGGCTGGGCCCACGTGCCCTCCGTGATGCTTCCGGTCTCTGTCAAGAGCCCTATTGAGACGTCACAGGCGTGGGACTGGCCAGTGTGTACTTGGCTGAGAGAGGAGTTGGTCGCTAAGGAGACTTGTTTCCGTGGCCTACTCTTTCTCGCCATCGCAGGCTGCACAACCAGCTCTCAATGGGAAATTTTCTTAATCAACTGGTTTTGGGATCCGCAGGAGGAGCCCTAGGCATTGGCTTCCACCGGCTCCCCTGGTCCGTCAAGCTCCCCCACCTGGCAAGGGCCACCTGGCAGCGCCTGCACCTGCCCCTCGTCCTGGTCCTGCTTACAGGCTGTTCAACCCGCACATCAGGGTCGTGCTCATCCACCACTTAGACTCTACATCACCCAGAAGGAGCGGTGTCCCCTCCCACAGGCCATGGATTCCTCTCTGGGGACCCTACCGCCTGAATCCTGGGGTCAAGCCCAGAAGAAGGAACTCAGGCAGCCCTCTGGGAACTTGCTGTGGTATGGACACGAAGTCTGCAAGGATCGCGCCTCTCAGCCGCAAGAACACACTCCTGCCTTCCCCACCTGAGTAGGTCGTCACTCCTAGGAAACAGATACCATCCAGGCTCCCCAAGGAGATCAAGGGGAGGGCTGAAGAAGCCTAAAGATCTGATGAAAGAGGAGTATCAGGTTGAGACCAAAAAGCAGGAGGTCCATAAAAGGGTCCTCCCTAGCAAGGAGGAAGTGTCATTGACATCTAAGCTCCTAGAGACCCAGGAAGAACTCACTTCGTTGGGGTGCTGTCCTGGGCTTCTGGAGGGAAACTTTCCTTGCTCATACTCAAAAAGTAACTTGAGTTAGAAGGCCCATGGGTTTCCAATAAGCTGCTTGCGGAAAGAGCATACTGATCCCAGCATACACAGCTCTGCTGGGAAAGTCTCACCATCTCTTGGGACAGATGCAACCATGTTCCCAGACTCAGCTCCAGGCTTCGCCTTGCACCTGGAGAAGTCCACCAAGGAAATGCTGGAGTGTCTAGTTCTCCAGGATTGCGGATGTTGCTGATGCTGAAGAAGGAGATGCAGGGCAACAAGTCATCAGATATTTCACCATAAGCTCTTCCCCACCCAGAGCTGCCAGTCATAGACTCTGCCAGAGGACAGTATCGATTCCACTGCTACTGCTGCTACTGTTTCCATTGCAACTGTTGTAGGATAGAGGTGAGCTGTCCCTGCATGGCTATTCCGAAAGATCTAGACTCCTTGAGGCAGAACATTGAGGGTAAAAGAAATAGCAATATCTTGGAGGGTAAGATAGAGGTTTGGGACGATAAAGCAAACCATGTCAAACAGTAGTGCTACCCAGTCTGTCTTTCTTTTTCCTCACTTGCTGGGAATTCCACAGACTCTCTGCCTCTGGTCACTTGCTCTTTTAGAGTCCCAGCTCCTTTTAGCACCACTAACTTGGCCCACCTGGCTGCTGCCTCTCTCCTATCTTGCCTGTCCTGCCTCCTAACCCCATGCCCTTCTCCTTCAAGTCTCACTTCTGCAGAAGGGAGTCCAGTAGGAGCAGTGTCCCCTCCCACAGGCCACGGGTTCCATATGTATATATTTCTATCCATGTGTACATATTTCTTTTTTTTTTTGAGTTAGAGTCTCACTCTGTTGCCCAGACTGGAGTGCTGGGCTCCGGCGATCCTTCTGCCTCAGCCTTCCGAGTAGCCGGAATTACAGGCACACGCTACCATGCCTGGCTGATTTTTGATTTATTGTAGAGATGAGGTCTCGCCAAGTTTCCCAGGTGGGTCTCGAACCCGCGATCTCAGGCAATTCACTCACCTCGGCCTCCCAAAGTATGGGATTACAGGCTTCTTTTTCTTCCTCACTCCTTATACAATCCATCCTACCCCTGTTACCTCTGGCCAACCTGTCAATTCCACAGAAGTTATTTCTAGCATCTCAGCTAACACATCTGCTCACTTGACCTCACAGTCCACTTTAGATCCTGGGGTCATTTACATTGACAGTACTCTTCTTTCTACGGTTGTGACTTTCAGATCCACCCCCAGCTTCAGGGTGAGTGCACTCCCATTTTCCCAATCCAAATTTATGTGCATTGCAGTGGCACCCTGCATTTGCTCACTTACATTTATTTTCTTCATTCTCACTCCAATGTTTAACCATATCTTTTGCTGGAAAACTACCCACTATACCAAATTTAGGACACCCAATAGGCAACAGCAGGGACTCTGTCTCCTTAGTTCCCTGTTTTGGTAAGACTTTCTTCATGGTTCCTCTAGTGACCTTTCTCTAGTGAGCAGCAATGTCATTTTCCAAGCTCACCTCGGACCCCAAAACTGTAGATACCTTTCCTTCTTTTAAGGGTGTCAGCTTCCAGTCTCCCCCTGTATTCAGGAATTGTCCTCATTCAAACAGAGCACTTGAGGATCCTTTGCTAAACATGGGTGGTGCACTGGAGAACAGTACTGTGGGTATGTAGGAAGCCCTCTAGTATCCCTTTGAGTAAAAACACTAGTAAACCACCCAGCCAAGTTTTTCCTAGTGAAATTAGAGTAGTCAGCTTTGTTGACCAAATACTTATATTTGGAGACTCCTGGTCTATGCTTGTGGTGTAACAATGAAAAGCAGCCACTGGGGAACCCTCAGACCTGCTGAGAGCTTCAGGAACCTCTCATGAATCTAATTAAATAAACAATAAAGTCTTTCTCCACATATGATTTCCATGAAAGGACATTGGTCAAAAGAAAGGTATTGAGTCCCTTTAAGGTATTCTTAACTTGCTCTAATTACATAAGTCATAGGTCCAAAACCTCAATAGTTATGTGTGCATGTGGGTATGACCGTGTGTTTTTGAGTACATAAGCGGCCAATGGGACACACCAGTTCAGCTAGAAGACACAGTATTTGAGACACTCCACCATGGAGAGAAGAAGAGACCTACAATTACCATAAGTTGGGCACTCCCTGATTTGATGTTAACTTGGATGACCCAAGCTCTGGGCCAGATCTCCCTAGACTTGAGACTGGGAGAATGGTCACTGCTGTTTACAGGTCCTCCTTTTCCCCTTACAGAGTTGACTCAGTGGCCCTTTATCTTTTTCAGATGCGATGTATACAAAACTTTGTTCTTGTTAATCTGCCTCAGCTCACTTGTCTGTGTTCTTTAACTCAACATGGAGGAAGAATTGCTATGCATGAGGGTCGATGTGTTCTGAGCCAGACTTCTGGCAAAATATTCTGTGTCTCAGGGACTAGGACATGGAAGAAGCTACCATTATGATTTCACATGTTGAGTCTTAAAGTCTTTGTGTGAAATCAGAGTGCCAGAGATTACAATCCAGAGTAAACCAAAAATAATATCCTAAACCTCCATCCAACTGAATAGACCAACTCTTTTGGCTAAGGGGACCTCAGAAACCTGAAAGCTTAAATTCCAGGTCAAGACAGAAGAGAGGTTGGACTCACTTCCTTATACTCTCTCCCTTTGGGAGTTTAGGCTTAACTAACTGGCATTAACATTAAAATAGAGAAAAGAGTGACAAAACAGAATTTTTTGTCAAGACATCAAATTTCAGTCTGACCCATGTACATTATCACCTACTCTTTGAGGACTCCCACCCATGAGACATCATCTACTTTAGAAGGGTCTTGGCCCCAATCCTGTTATTTTTGTGTAAGCATTTCTTTCTACTGATTTCTTAAATCTTTAGACAAAGCTTAACTCTTTCGACCAGTTGCCAATTAGAAAATCTTTAAATCCATGCATAAGTTATAAACTCCCACATCAATATGTCTTACCTTTCTGGGACAATTCAATGTATACTGTGCATGTATTGATTTCTATCTTTGCCCTGAATTTCTGTCTCCCTAAAATGTATTGAACCAAACTCTAACCTGATTATCTCAGGCACACTTTCTTGGGATCTCTTGAGACTGCTGTACCCTGGGCCATGGTCACTCATATTGACTCAGAACAAACCTCTTTAAATATTTTACATAGTTTGTCTTTTTCATCACTAGGAGGAGGAAATAAGGTTCAGATGGGGGAAAGACCAGGTGACCCATCCTTGCCTCTATTCTTTTTTCCATTTCTTCTATTCTTCTCTCCCCATTGGAGACTCTAATCTCCCTGATGTGTGTCAGGAAAGTGTACTTGCTTATATAGTTTTTAAAAGTGTTTAAATGTCTTTTTGTTCAAATTACTTAGGTCACTCATACTCAGAGATTCCCACTTCAACCAGAGAGGTTGGATGTGGCATCTGTCATCTTGCATCTCTGTCAATTATGTTTGCTTTCATTTATCTATTCTGCAAACTTTTAGATTTTGCCATCCAATTGCAGCAAAGTATTCTATATTTTAACTATATACTTACTGTGTGGTATTGCTGGGAATGGTGCATTCAGAAGTCTCAAGATCAGAGTGAGATCTTCAGATGTGCATCCTGGTGAGGAAAACAGAGGCTCACAGAATCAAATAGCTTCTAGTTGTTGCAGTCATGATGCATCTTAGGATATGTCTGGCTCTAAGAAATCTTTCCAGGAGTAGGATAGGAACCAAGATGGTCAGTGTCATTAGGTGTTGTCTGTCACATGGATGAGTTGGGCTTACAATGGCACCTATTGACCAAAAGGTGGTAGTGACAGATTCCCAGAAAGAGGAGGTAAGACACACCATGGAGGGCCACACAGGTAAGTACTAGGAACAGTCAGGAGATAGAACAAGAGAAAAAGCCTGAACAACATCCCATATTGTAATTTCTTTCTCTTGAAGACCCACTGTGGTCACAGTCAGGTGTCCATTGGACTGGGGCCCTACACATAGAGTGAGAACCAGGTTGTTCAGTATCATCAGGGGTGGGCATAGATGACCAGAAAGATTCTTGGAGCTGAGGCTGAGAGGTCTTTAGGAAGGCTTGATACATAGCAGTCTGTGCTGCTTTCCTTCATTAGTCAAACCAGGGTCTTGTCAGATGCTCTTCAAATGACAATTTTATCTGTCAGAACACCAAGATGTGAATATTACATATATATGCCAAATTTAAAAAACAGTTTTTCCTTATCTTATTTCAAACATGACCTACAGCATGCTTTCAATGCCAAAACTCCATATTTTCAAGTATAGGTTAAGTGAGAGAGGCAAAGAGAGATTCTTTTAGCTCATTCAGATAAAAAGTAGTGTGACCAGGATAGAAAACCAGGTCTGATTGTTATAAAAATATCTCTCTTGCAAAGTGGGACCCAAAGAGAGGTCCAAACTTTACTATGATAACCACTTGTATACCTAATTTTGAAATGTACTCCACATCTTTAAACTAAAATAAATTAACAAAATAAAACATCTCTCTTTGCACTTGATGCACCAGGCACACATAGAAGAGAATCACAAAAGTCTAGTACATAAGTCACTTGTAGGAATATTATTTGGTTAGAGGTAGTTTTAACATATATAATTTAATCAGCATATTCAATATACTATACCACACCTTTCTCTCATTAGGACAGTTCAATATTAGGGCTTGAATTAATAAAAACATAGTGTAAGGAAAGGTTTAATGACCCCAAACGATAATTTTTGAAAGTACTCTTGACCATTTGCTAAAGGTACAATAGATATCTTTCAAAACCCTTGAAATACTGGTTTCACTCTACTTAATATGCTAAATTTAGTATCAGTTTCTACTAAAACTATATATATATATATATATAAATTTCTTTTTATACTAGTAACATTAATGACTATTAGGGAATAACGGTTAATAGCAGATTTTTAAAATTATAGTGCTCTTTTCACATATGCAGTCAAAACCAATGATATATTTGTGTATGTGTATAAAATCAGATATATATATATATATATATATATATATATATATAAAATCACTTTACCTTTTAAAATATACTTCATGCATTTGCATTGGTCAAATTGGAATGAGTCAACACATTTACTTTAAAGGCTAATACTAAGACTAGGAGCTCCATGTACTTTAGTTAGATTTTTTTTTCCTAACATGCCAATGGTGTTCATTTTGTTTGAGTAATTGAGCTTGTACCATTAGCTTAGCCTTATAAAGAGCAAAGAAGGGGACAGATGAGATTAATGGGAAAAACGTTAGCCCCATTAAGATAAATGGGAACTTTGTAGATTTTTAAAAACAACTTTTGAGATTCCTGAATACTTGTTAATATAAACTGAAATTATTTAGAAAGAGATATAGGAATTTTTTGTGCTAAAAAATATGATAACGTTTAGATTCTTTACCTGCAATGCTGTACCTGCTAAATAAGATAAAGCTACTTAGAAATAAACAATTTTTCCCTGTACAAGACAATAACAGGGACTATACTTAACCTAACAAGATTTACCCTCCTATCTGAAACAAAATAGACTGTATTCTGAACCATTAAACAATGATCTCATTAAATCATGAGATATTTAAATTCTTTGTGTGTGTGTGTGTTGGAGTCATATTCTGTTGCTCAGACTTGAGTGCAGTGGCACGCTCCGGGCCACCGCAGCTTCGACCTGCTGGGCTCCAGCAATCCTTTCACCTCAGCCTTCCAAGGAGCTGGAACCACAGGCATGTGCTACCACGTCTGACTAATTTTGGATTTATTGTAGTGATAAGGTATCGCCAGGTTGCCTAGGTGGGTCTCGAATCCATGGGCTCAGGCAATCCACTCGCCTCGGCCTCCCAAAGTGCTGGGATTACAGGTTGAACCACCAAGCCTGGCTGAAATAAAGCTTATTCCTCTTTTTGTAGAGACAAGTTCTTGCCAAGTTGCCAGGGCTGGTCTCGAACCTGTGGACTCAGGCAATCCACTTGCCTTGGCCTCCCAAAGTGCTGGGGTTACAGACTGAGCCATGGAGCCCAGCTAAATTCTTAATAAAAGTAAGATGATTTGAATAATACAGAGTATTCTTTGATTATAATTGGATGAAAATCAATAACAGAAAGACTACTGGAAAATTTCCAAATATTTTGAAACACATATTATAAATAATGCTTCTAAATAAACAATAACTTTGAAAATTATATTGAAATTAGAAAAAAACAATGAACATCTAACCAGAACAATTGGAAACAAAATAAACACACACATACAAATTACCTAGCTCAAAGGTGAGAAAGGTTATGACACCACAGATCTCTTAGGATTGCAAAGATACAAAAGTAATGTTATGAACAACTTTATAACAATACATTGAAAAACTTAAATGAGATTGAAAAATTATTGAAATATAAAAACTATGAAAATTCAAGAAGTGTATGTAACAACACTATTTTGATAGAAACTAAAATGTTAAAAGTTTAGTTAAAAATCTTCACATAAAAATTTCAAATATGTATGAACTCATTGGAGAATATTACTAAGCATTTACAAAATAAATAATATACATTCTATATAAAATATCTCAGAATATTGAAAAGAAGGGAGTGTGCTTTAACTAGTACTAGGGGGCCAATATTAATATGAGCCCAAACCAGAAAAATTTATTGTAAGAAAATAAAATACAGAACAATCTCCTTCCATAACATGAATGCCAACATTCTAAATCAATTGTTAGAAAATACAATCTTACAGTATATATATAAAGGGTAACACACCATGACCATGACAATTGTCTCAGGTTCACAAGGTTGTTCTAATATTCAACTAATGGAAAGTCAAGTCAACTACATGCAGAGGAGGAGTCCTGGACCTTCATTCCCTCATCTCCATTTCTTCAGCAATAATTCATGGGCAAATTCCCTTTGTGAGAAATCCAGAAGATATTTTTGCAAATATTGAAGCAGAGATAAACTAAATAGGGAATGAAAGAACAAAGAAACATCAACAAAAACTAAAAATTGGCATACTAAACAGATAATCAAAAGCAACACACCCTTAGTTAGGAAAGCAAAAATCAAACAAAAGAGTGAAGACACAAATAAATAGAGATAAAAATGAAATAGAAGAAATTACTGTAAATATAACAGAAATTGAAAAATAAATGTAAGGGGCTACTAAAAATAATTATCATCCCAAACTCTGGGCAACCTATTAAAAATAGATGAAATCTAAGAAACATACAACCTAAAAAAACCAAATAATGAAAAACCTAGAAATTCCAAACAATCCTATATCAGTATGGAGATTGAGTGAGTAATAAAAAAGCCTCTCAACAAAGAAAAGCCAAGGACTAAATGGTTTCACTAGTGAACTGCAGCAAACATTTAAATAATAGTGGCTAATATTTTCAAATTCTTTAAAAAAAACTGAAGAAATAGAAATACTTCCAAATGCATGTTATAGGACTACCATAACCTAGATACCAAGCCCAAAGAGAACATCACGAAATTACAGATCAATATTCTGGAATATAGATGCAAGAATCCTCAACAAAAGGCCTGCAAACCAAATACAATAGCGTATTAAAAGCATCATACTCTGGGCAACTTGGCGACACCTCATCTCTACAATAAATCAAAAAATTAGCCGGGTGTGTTAGCGCACACCTGTAGTTCCAGCTACTTGGAAGGCTGAGGCAGAAGGATAGCTGGAGCCCAGCAGGTCGAGGCTGCAGTGGCCAGGAGC